>JAPTMU010000404.1:78738-147986 GCA_028583405.1 Pogonophryne albipinna | reverse complement strand
TTTTTATGTTTTCAAATATTATGTCTTAGAATATCTTAGGCCCTCACAGAGGGCCTAGAGGGCCCTGACGGCTCGCCACTATAACCAACACATACCTAACCCTAACCCTTAACCTAACCCTAATCCTAAACCTAACCAAGTCTTCACCCTAAAATTAATGATTCCCCTCATGGGGACCTTCATTTTGTCCCCATAAGGGAGGCGAGTCCCCACACGTGACTGTGTAAACAGATTTAGGTCCCCACAAGTATAGTAATGCTAGGCCACACACACACACACACACACACACACACACACACACACACACACACACACACACACACACACACACACACACACACACACACACACACACACACACACACACACACACACACACACACACACACACACACACACACACACACACACACACACACACACACACACACACACACACACACACACACACACACACACACACACACACACACACACACACACACACACACACACACACACCACTCAATACTGGCTTAGTCAACAGTGAGGGTGCTGGCTATTTCTTTTATCAGCGGATTTTGCAGGTTGACCAAGGCACAGCAAAGCTGTACCAGCACATTTGCCGTGTTCCTGAGGTGGGAAGGAATCAGGTCCAGAATCCTGAACTCCTTTATTCTGGCATTTGCCCTCTCCACATGGATCCTGTTCTTTGCAATTTCCCTGGTTGCTTTCACCTCACTCTCTGTGAACTTGCCCTTATTTAGGAAAGGGGGAATGTTCATTATGACGGAAATTAAAAAGCCCTTGTCTGCTAAGATAAGGTCGCCAGCCACTAAATGTTCCAGAATGCCTGAATGCTGCATAATGGCCTTATCAGACACAGAGCCCGGGAATAGTTGGCTGCAGAAGTTGATGACTCCATTTGGGGCCACAGAGATGAGCACTTTGAAGGAGTGCATCCCTCTGTAGGTGGAGTACGTCAGTTTGGCTTGGTCCATCTGACTTGGGGCGGCCACGTGGATGTCGGTGCAGTCTACAATCATTCTACAGTTGAAGGCAGAGGACTGGAAAGCAGCAGGCATGCTCTTTTGCTTTTTTTGCCTACTGGGCACAGTGGACATCATGTTCTCGAACAGCAACCTGTGGAGCAGATGGACCACATTACCCACTGTTGAGGTACTGCAATGGAACAGCTGTGCAAGGTGCAGGTGTGGATAATTGAAGACCTGGTCTGCCAGCAGGATGACCTCCACCAACCCTGCCACCCTTTTAAACATGGCCTGATCAGGAAGCCCTGTTTCCATTCGGATGACATCAGGTAAGCCTGCTGCTGAATATTTGGCCATTCTGATACAATTATCCCCTGCCAGGTCTGCGGAACAACTGGACTGCACTGGAGGGTTCGGCGTCTGCGGACTGCACGCTGGAGAATTCGGAGTCAGTTTCTGCAGACTCAGGCCCTTTGCTGGAGCTGTGGTCCCTGGACTGATTAACAGCTAAGCTCCCTCTCTCTTTTGTCCACTCAAATACACTTGGCCCTTTCTCTTTTCCATGTGGAAAATGGCAGCTGCATATTCTGCTTTTCTCATCTGCTTGTCTACAATGAAAAAATTATATAATTAATTACTAATAATCATTTAAACCTGTTATTACCAATATTTCACAAATTCTTCATGTAAACTTAAGAGCACAGCTGTATGTTGAGTATGTCAACTTTGCTTGGTTCATCTTACTGGGGGGCAGCTACATGGATGTCGGTGCAGTCCACAATAATTTTGCAGTTGAATGCAGAATGAATGAAGGCAGAATGAATTTATTATTGACTCAGAATGAAGCACAACTTCATGTCATACAATACATTGACTTTATTTGTAATTGTGTAAAAAAATATGAGCATTGATTAGCAAGCAGGACCTGCAGGAACAGAGAATGGTGATGGATGGAGCTGGGAAGAGAGAAGAATAAAGAAAACAGATCAACTTTATTATTGGATATTAAAAATTCAATTTCAAAACAAGTTGCCGCTCCTACAGTTTTCTAGTATGTAAAGATGATTTCACATGACCTATGCAAAATATCACACTCAATACATGTGTGTCTCTGGGGGGTGCATTGTGCCTTTGTTGTATATAAATAATATACCATAACCAAATACTATTACGTACAGTGGAAATCAGGTTGCCAGAGCAGGTCAGTGTGCATGTTCCTCAGGGTCTCAGCAGTTACAGGTGAGGTAAAGAAAATAAAAGAGAAAAAGGTCAGTAACAACACTTTAAAGTAACAACACTTTGAATAATTATCTCTTTTAATAATGTTCTCTCATTAATCACTCAACTACTGTCTTTCCAACAAACAGATTGACTCACCCTCACTATCATCACAATGAAACACGTCCAGAAGAATGTCATGCAAAGCCGCCTGCCTTCCTTTGATTCTCTCTGAACCAGTGGTGTAGTGGGGATTTTTTTACTGGGGGGACGCTATTTTAATCAGGTCATCCCAAACAATGCCACACAAGTGCGCACGCGCGCAGTGCACTCACAAAACGGGCAGACAGGTCCACAGAAACTACCGGTATGCTTAGTCCTACTTTAGTTACTGTACTGCAAAAAAGCAGACACCGCTGCGCTCAACACAGACTCAAAACCATGGACACACAGGCACATAAGTTACATAAACAATTTATAGGCCTAAATTGCATAAGCTACAGTATTCCAACTAAGCAGACAGTGCTGCTTCTCTCTCTATCTCCACTTTCAAAATCTATTTAAAATTCATAACAAACAAACAAAATTCCCAAAGTTGTCCTGAAATTAACTTAATAAATAAAAAAGATAAAAATATAGCCTACTTATGCAAACAACATTGAATCTGGACTTGAAATTATTCTGATTAGGCCTAGCCTACATTGCAAATAAGCAAACAGCGCTGCTTTTTTCACACACACACACACACACACACACACACACACACACACACACACACACACACCACACACACACACACACACACACACACACACACACACACACACACACACACACACACACACACACACACACACACACACACACACACACACACACACACACACACACACACACACACACACACACCTTGCGTTTTGAAGACTGATAAATCCGAAATGGATGAACAAACTTTGCAGCCCAGTTTCCCAGCTTTGCAGTCTATCCACGGGTATGCCTCTTGTTTCCTCCGCCACATCTCCTCCATCCATACCTCTGGGAAAGGTGAGCTTGAGCTAGCCAGGGGAACGTTGCTAGCGCAGCTAACGTTAACGTTAGTGCTAGCATTATCCACGTCTTTAGATGGCTCTTCTGATGATGTAGTAGGCCTACTAGTAGCAGCTTCACTTGTAGCTTCGGTGCTGCTAGCCTCTTTCTTCTTGTGAATTATATTCTTTTTAGAAAAGAAGTCAAGTAAAAAATGTTTGCCTGCCATTATAGAGCTTTTTCGTTAGCGTTCTTGAGGGAAAGAGCTGCCGCAAAACCGGCGGGCGGCGAGCTGGCCGTGGGTGTGTCACTGACACACCCCCAGCTCGCTGCGGGGTCAGCGTGATGACGAATCATCATTTTTTAAGAAAATCGTTTTTATTTTTTATTATAATTACTGTGAAATGTATTATGTTTTTGTCATTATTACAACAAATACACACTTACAACTGATAAGACTGGCAATGATTTTATATTTATTAGACTATTAAAAAAAAGATCATGTCATAAGTGGGGGTACGGCGTACCCCCGCGTCCAACGCCCACTACACCACTGCTCTGAACTGCATGATCTTTTTAATGTTTAATGTCAACCATTTGTGCAGATAGCATGAAGTAGAAAAGATCGCCGATGCTAATGTGGCGTTAGCCTACCTCCCGCACCTGGTGCAGGGGGCGATAGGCTACTCTTAAAATGTTTCACAAAATACTTAGGCTACCATCATGACTACTCTTACTGTTTAACATTTTGGTTTACTTCATGTTAACGCTAATACAAATGACAAGGCTAAGTAATGTAATGTAATGCTAACTAACGTGCTCGCTACTAGCTAGGTAGCTAACTTGACTATGTTCCATGCAAAACATGTATATCAGGGTTGCCAACTTTGGGTACCTGGCTGGAGTGAGATATTGATATCATGGGTTTAATTACACATATACGCACTAAATGACTGCTATCGTTTCAGCAGCGGGACCTTAGCATAGGCCTATATATAAGATATATATACAATATATACAAATACACAATATTGGACACAGACTATAAAGGGCACAAAGTTTCATTCACTAATGAAAGTCAAACACATGTTTGTTTCCACTGTTTTATTGTGTGCCTGTCGCGATAAGCAATTAATTGACTTATCGTACGATAAATAAAAATGAACTCGATAAATTGGCATTTACAGGAGGATGTGACTAGCAGTTTGAAAGGATGTACTTGAATTATTATTATATATTATCGTTATGTCAGTGGTCTAAAATGGTCATACAACGGTGCCGACAATATTATCGTTTATCGCAATAATTTCCGGGAAAATGTATCCAACAAAATTAATGATCGTGAGAAGCCTATACATGAAACACACACACACACAAACAAATCTACAGACTTACTCCAAACTGCCAAAATATATTAATTAACACACTCTCACTCTCATATACTCTAACAATAAGCAGCAGACTTTTACTTTGTTATCATATCTACTGGATCTGCGCATGCGCAATACGGGTCGGGGATTGACCAACCGGCTCGCACTGCTCTGCTGTCTGTTAACGTTGTTAAGAGTGGTGGGGGCGGGGAGGGAGCGGATCGACAGCTTGAGCAGCTGTCAACTCAACATTGTAAATAACCAACCAAAAACGATCGCAGGTTCATCTTGTTTTTGGCGTGAGAATAGTTTGGGCAGCGTGAGAGCGTGAGATTGAGAGTGAAAGCGTGTGTCACACGCCAGATGCGTGAGAGTTGGCAACCCTGATATATTACCTGATATGTTTGGTCCAACGACTCCTGTTCCTTTCATCAGACGGGAAACGATAGAACGAGCAAGTGGTATGATCACTTTTGTGTGTTTTGTGATCACAACAGGGGTGTCAAACTCAATTTCATCACGGGCCACATTCGCATTATGGTTGCACTCAAAGGGCCGGTTGTAACTTTAATACTATATAAAAATACATAAAGATTTAATATATATATAAACTAATGTATTATATTACATTATTGCCTCTGTATTGGATTATAATCGTTTAGGGTAATTGTCAAGATCTGTCTGTGTTGTGTTTTGTCTTGTCTAGATCTGTCTTTGGTTTTCTGTCTGCGTTGTGTCTTGTCTTGTTTAAATCTGTCTGTGGTTCCCTGTCGTTAGTTTCCCTGGTGTGTCTAATTTACCCGATTGTGTTCACCTGGTGTCCCTGTGTTTTCTCCTCCCTCCTCACCTGTGTCTTGCTTGTATGATTAGTCTTGTGTGTATTTAAGTTCTGGTTTTTCTGTATGTCTTTGTCGGTTCGTCTTGTGAAATGACTTGTTCCTTCAGCTCCAACGGCTGACGAGTGGTAGAGAACGGAGAAGTGGTGTACAGACTACGTTATTAAGCGTTTGTGAGGTTTTTTTCACGGAGCCTACATATTCGTTGTTTTGGTGAACGGTTGTGGGTTTTTTTTACGCCCCCCCCTGGGGCTTCTTCCCCTGAGCTGGGTTTTTGTTTTGATGACAGATTCAATGGCAACTGAGCCAGGAATGGACAAGACCACGGCAACGAGGATCATGGACAACGAGAAAGAGGGGGGCAAAACGGACGGAAAGGAGGATACCAACGAAGAACAAGGACAAAACAAGAAAACGGGAGAGAAGGAAACAAGAAAGGAGAAGGGGACTGTGAGGTACAGTGTAGAACTAACTGTGGAGGTAACTGTGGATGGAGGAGACGCAGTAACAATGATGGACTTACTAAAAGGGATACAAAAAAAGTGTGGGGTTGTGGACGGGTGCAGAGTGAGAGGGGAGAGGCTATATGAAGTCACCATGCGGACCTGTCTGGGGAAAAGGAAAATAATGGAGGGACTGAGGGTGAACGGGGTCATGGTGCATGCACAGGACCTCTTGAACAAAGATATGACTGTCTCGTTCCTAAATCTGCCGGTATATGTACCAGATAGGATGATTTGTAAGAGACTGAAAGAGTGGGGGGTCGAGCCTATCTCGGCAATCAAAAAAAGAGTGTGGCCGGGCACAGAAATCTCAGACGGCACCAGATTCCTGAGAGTTAGATTCAATGACAAGGTTAGCTCCCTCCCCTATTCCACAAAGTTAGAAACAGTGAGGGGGGCGGAGTACTTCAGAGTATTGCACAATCGTCAGGTTCCTGTCTGCCGGCTGTGCATCCAGCCTGGTCACTTCTTTAGGGAGTGCCCGGAGTTTAAATGCCACAAGTGTGGCCAGGCAGGACATTATGCCAGGGAGTGCAATTTCAGGGCGGAGAGAGAGGAGAAAGAGGAGGAAGAAAAGGAGGACAAGGAGGAAGACGATGAGCAAGATGGGGAGGAGGAAGACGAGAAGGAGGACGACGACGAGGAGGAAGAGGAAGGGGCGGAAGGAGCGAAGAAAAGACCCTTTGAGGAGGTCAGCGATGAGGATGGTGGCCTGAGTGGGGGAGGAGCGGCGGGAGACGAGGATGGAGCTAAGAAAAGTGCAAGGCAGAGCGGCGGCGGAGGAAAGAAGTGCCGGAGTCCTGCAGTGGTGGAGGACATCTCAGAGGCATCAGAGATGGATGAGGGACTGCTGGAGGAGGGCCCTGTGGGCGCCATGATTTTTTTTTTTGAGGGAACCCTAAGGATGAGCAGAGTGACAGCGGCACGAAGAGTAGCGGGCGTGGGGGTGTGAAGAAGACCTCAGCGGAGAACGTCGGGCGGAGTGATAAACGCAAAGCGGACAAGGAGAGGGAGATGGAGAAAAGAAGAGCGAGCTCAACAGAGGGGGAGCTCGGGGTAGAAAACAGCTTAAGGTAACAATGTTAAGGACGCTTATTATAACAGCATTCCTTTTGATGGCAACCATCTCCTCCTTTAATGGCAATGGCCTCAGAAATAGGATTAGAAGAGAACGGGCGATAATTCTATGTGGGGCAAGTATAATATGTCTGCAGGAAACACATTGGGATGGGGGGTGTGTGGAGGAGGAAAAAAAGGAGTGGATGGGTGAAGTGTTTACAAATAATGGGAGTGTACATGCTAGGGGGGTGGCGATACTCATCAACTCAGGGGAGGTAAGGAATGCAAGGAAGGTTGAGGATGATGGTGAAGGGAGAATGATGAAAGGGAGTGAGAAGGAAAAAGAAGCTGCTGAAGATATGGGAACTGGGGGTGGGAAATGAAGTAGAGGTTGAGATGGAGGAGGCTGAGGGGGGGGGAGGAGGTGGTGAAGTAAGGGAGAGCGGAAGACAAGAGGGGGGAAGGGGGAAAAGATAAGGAGGTTGAGTCAGAGGAGGGGGGGAAGGGATGGGGGGATAGGATGGACGAAGAAGAGGAAGAGGAGGAGAAAGTGAAGATTTTGAGGCATAAAAAGGACGAAGTTGAGTTAGCGGGGAGTAAGAGGAATGATGACGTGGTGGTGAGGGTGGTGGAAGAGGAGGTGGAAGATAGTGAAGGACATTCGAGCGATGAGGGGAATATGAGTGATGTTTGGAATAGTGAGAGGGAGGAGAGTGGGAATGAGGAACAGGAGGTGCAGAGACAGAAGGAAAAGGACCTTCTATTTGAGAGGGAGATGAGGGGGGAAAAAGAAGGAAAAGAGAAAGCAGCCACAAGAGCGAGGAGGGAGGAGCTCAAGGGTTGGAAGCGCATCTCAGTTAACTTGGGGAAGGTAAATGATAAAGGTGTCTGGGTGGAGTGCATGAAGAACGTGCATCACCTCAGGGTTAGGCAAAGGGCGTTTGGGGGGAGGGAGGGGGAAACAGTGGCGATATGGAGGGACATGTGGGAAAAGAGAAAAGTAAAGGCGATAGCTGTCACTCGGGTAGACGTGGATGAAGGGAATTGGGGATGGTGAATTGAAAACAATATGATGTGTTAAAGTGTTAAAATGTTGGGAATGATGTTGAGATTAATGATATGGGAAAAGAGAAAGGAATGGGCGATTACTGAGACTGTGAAAGATGTGGAAGATGGGATATAGAGTAATTGATGGTTGTGATGTGTGACAAAAGTGTGTGATGGTTTGAACATGTTTCTGCTATATTTGAGAATGCTTCATGAAAGCTGAGATTTTGTTGAAATTGATTTGTTTGAAAGCCTTGGAGTCCTTTCTTTTTGGGGATCAGTAAGGTGGACTATTATGTTTTAAAATGTAACTTTGTTTATATTTTTCTATTAATAAAAAAAAAAAAAAAAAAGTTATGACTTAGTCTGCGGTGAGTGTTCTGTTCAGTCTTTGTAAATAGTTTAGCCTTGAAATAAAGGAGTTATTTCTTTCACTTTAATCTGCATTTGGGTCCTGCTTCCTACACACACCGTAACATTACGAACCGACCTGAGATATGGGCCCAGCAGATCAGTTTGAGCAGGAACTATTGGATTTGACCTTTTCTTTGTCTGTCTGCGCTCATCGATGGATAGGAGCGGTCAGGGTTCAGCAGCGAGAGGCTGCTCTGGCTGAGGCACACCAGATGGCTATGGAGAAGCCAGGTTTAGTGAAGTTCTTACCTGGCTGGATTTTGGACTTCCTCTCGGTGTGTGATTCCCGGCCTGCTAGCACCAGGCATGCTAGCACCCTGCCTCCCAACTCCCAACCTGGCGCCGTACGCCTCGGTGTGTTCCGTCTGGAGTCGGCCTCTGCTTCTTCCCCAGTTCCTGCTCCTGTCCAGGAGCCATTCTCTGGAACTCGTCTGGCTTTTGGAGGTCCACGGAGCCTCCAAAAGGCTCTTAAGAGAAGGAGTCGCAGGTCCAGGCTAGCAGCCCTAGCCCCGGAGGCCATGCTTTGGGCCCCAGTACAGGCCCCAGCAGCCATGGTTCCAGCCCCAGTTCTGGCCCCAGCAGCCATGGTTCCAGACCCAGTTCTGGCCCCAGCAGCCATGGTCCCGGCCCCAGCAGCCATGGTCCCGGCCCCAGTTCTGGCCCCAGCAGCCATGGTTCCGGCCCCAGTTCTGGCTCCAGCAGCTATAGTTCCGGCCCCAGTTCTGGCCCCAGCAGCCATGGTTCCAGCCCCAGTTCTGGCCCCAGCAGCTATGGTTCCGGCCCCAGTTCCGGCCTCAGCAGCCATGGTTCCGGCTTCAATTCCGACTCCAGTACCGGCCCCAGCAGCCATGGTGCCTGCTCCAGAACCGGACCTTACAGCCATGTTTCCGGCTCCAAAACCGGCCCACACAGCCATGATCCAGGCTTCAGCTCCGGACCTTACAGCCATGTTTCCGGCTCCAGAACTGGATCTTACAGCCAGGTTTCCGGCTCCAGAACCGGCCCATGCAGCCATGATTCCGGCTCAAGTACCGGGCCCAGCAGCCATGGTTCCGGCCCCAGTTCCAGCCATGGTTCCGGCTCAAGTACCGGCCCCAGCAGTCATGGTCCCGACTCCGGCTCCTCGTCACCTGTCGGCATACCGGCCGACTCCAGCACCTCGTCTCCTGCTGGCTCTCCAGCCGACGCCAGCTCCCCGTGTCCTGTCGGCGTACCGGCCGACTCCAGCACCTCGTCTCCTGCTGGCTCTCCAGCCGACGCCAGCTTCCGGTGTCCTGTCGGCGTACCGACCGTCTCAAGTCCCTTCTCAAGTCCCTTCTCAAGTCCCCTCTCAAGTCACCCCTCCAGTTCCCTCTCGAGTCCCCTCTCGAGTCCCCTCTCGAGTCCCCTCTCGAGTCATCTCTCAAGTCTCCTCTCGAGTCACCTCTCGAGTCTCCTCTCAAGTCACCCCTCCAGTTCCCTCTCGAGTCCCCTCTCCAGTCTCCTCTCCAGTTCCCTCTCAAGTCCCCTCTCGAGTCCCATCTCGAGTCCCCTCTTGAGTCCCCTCTTGAGTCCCCTCTCGAGTTTCCTCTCTAGTCTCCTCTCGAGTTCCCTCTCAAGTCTCCTCTCGAGTTCCCTCTCAGGTGCCCTCTCGAGTCTCTTCTCGAGTCCCCTCTCAAGTCCCCTCTCGAGTCTCCTCTCGAGTCACTTTCCCATTTTTTTCGTGTCACATGTGGTGTTATTGTATATGTGTGTGTGTTAGCCAATAGGAGTGAAGCCTTACGGGCACGGTTCAGTGACGTCATAGGGGGACGACATGTTATGGTAACGGAGCATGTGAGCTAGGTATGTGCTAGCATGTGGGCTACCAATAAAGAGACACGTAATTGTAACAGTTGGACTCACGTGTATTATTGAATAACACGACATGGTGTCAGAAGTCCTGTCGACAGTACGTGGAGTGTGACCGGGAAAAAGTATTGTTTGGAGCCAATTGACGGTGAAAAGGGAAGAAAGAGGACATGGCAGACGAGAATGCTAACGGAGATGCAGCGCGACCCGCGGCGGGACCGAGTGCTACGTTTAGCATCCAGCCACCGGAGCCTTTCGACTTTTCAAGACCGCAGGAATGGGCCAAATGGATACGGCGGTTCGAGAGATTTCGCCTGGCAAGTAATCTGAACAGTAGCTCAGAAGAGAATCAAGTCAACACATTGATATACTGCATGGGAGATGAAGCAGATGATATTTTACGTGGATTGACTCTCACAGCGACTCAGAGAGACACTTACCAAGGTGTGCGGGATGGCTTTCAAGGCTTCTTCGTTGTCAAGAAAAATGTCATATATGAGCGGGCAAAGTTTAATATGCGCAGACAGGGAGAAGGTGAACCAGTGGACTCGTTCATCACAGCTCTATATGCACTAGCGGAGCATTGTAGCTACGGCGTGCTACATGATAAACTCATTCGAGACAGGCTTGTTGTCGGATTGACGGATAAGCGGCTGTCTGAACGGATGCAACTGGACTCAGACCTTACCTTGGGAAAATCTATTACCATGGCTCGGCAGAGTGAAGAGGTGAAACGGCAACAATCTTCTCTGCGAGGTGACGATAGAACTGAGGCATGTGACGCTAAATTAGTGGACAGAGTGTTTAAGAGCAGTAGCAAATATGCTAAAAACAAAGCTCAATCTGCTAATAGCTACCAAGCCAAGCCACAGTACAACAAGGGTAATGATGCAAAGTGTTATAACTGTGGTTGTTCTCCTTCACATGTAAAGACTGAGTGTCCAGCCAAGGATGTAAAATGCCATGCATGTGGGAAAATGGGACATTATATGCGTGTGTGTAAAGCAGCTAAAAGTGTGCATGAGATTAATGAAGAAGAGGAAAGTTTGCTCTTAGGCAGCATTGAGGCCGACAATGATCCGTGGATGGCAGACATTGACATTAACAACAAAAGTGTGCAGTTCAAAATTGACACTGGGGCTGATGTTACAGTCATTCCTCACTCCGTGTTTAAGGAGGTCTATCAGCACAAAGCTCCACCAGCTCTTCAAAAGCCAAGGAAGCCACTTTGGGGTCCAGGGAAAAATCCTTTAGACGTAGTGGGCTTTGCTAGTATGCTGCTGAAGAAAGGAGAGAGAGAACTTATGGAGGATGTGTATGTCATTCTACGCTTGCAAACAGCATTGCTCGGGATGCCTGCCAGTGTAGCGCTGAAGCTAGTGGCACGACTAGACAACGTCACTATGGACACGCTAAAGACTAATTACCCAGCAGTATGCAGCGGTCTTGGAGAGGTGCGGCAGCCATATGCCATTAAGCTGAAACCAGGGGCCCAACCGTTTTCTCTGCCAACCCTATGTCCTGTCCCGTTGGGGGTCCCGCCGACTACTCTCCTGCCGGGGGTCCTGCCAACCCTATGTCCTGTCCCGTTGGGGGTCCCGCCGACTACTCTCCTGCCGGGGGTCCTGCCAACCCTATGTCCTGTCCCGTTGGGGGTCCCGCCGACTACTCTCCTGCCGGGGGTCCTGCCAACCCTATGTCCTGTGCCGTTGGAGGCCCCGCCGACTACTCTTCTGCCGGGGGTCCTGCCAACCCTAAGTCCTGTGCCGTTGGAGGCCCCGCCGACTACTCTCCTGCCGGGGGTCCTGCCAACCCTGTGTCCTGCCCCGTTGGAGGCCCCGCCGACTACTATTCTGCCGGGGGTCCTGCCAATGCCTTGTCCTGTTCCGTTGGAGGTCCCGCCGACTACTCTTCTACCGGGGGTCCTGCCAACTCTATGTCCCATTCCATTGGAGGTTCCGCTGGGGGTCCTGCCAGACCTATGTCCTGTTCCGTTGGAGGTCCCGCCGACTACTTTTCTACCGGGGGTCCTGCCAACTCTATGTCCCATTCCATTGGAGGTTCCGCTGGGGGTCCTGCCAGACCTATGTCCTGTTCCGTTGGAGGTCCCGCCGACCACTCTTCTACCGGGGGTCCTGCCAACCCTTTGTCCTGTCCCGTTGGGGGTCCCGCCGTCTACCCTTCTGCCGAGGGTCCTGCCAATCCCTTGTCCTGTTCCGTTGGAGGTCCCGCCGACTACTCTTCTACCGGGGGTCCTGCCAACTCTATGTCCTGTGCCTTTGGAGGTTCTGCTGGGGATCCTGCCAGCTCTAAGTCCAGTCCAGTTGGAGGCCCCGCCATCACCTGTCCTGCCGGGGGTACTGCCAACCCCTTGTCCAGTTCCGTTGGAGGCCCCGCCATCATCTGTCTCGCCGGGGGTGCTGCCAACTCCTGGTCCTCTTCCGTGGGGTATCCTGCCGAAGCCTGTCCCACCGGCTCCGGTTCCTGTTCGGCCGAAACCAGGTCCTGCCTGGCCTCCGGAGCTGTTTGGCCTTCGCCCCACCCTGAACTCTGCCTTGCCCCAGGGCCGTCCGCCCGGGGCCCCCTTTTTGAACTCTGCCTTGTCCCCGGGTCGTCCGCCCGAGATCCCATCCTTGATCTCTGCCTTGCCCCCGGGCCGTCGGCCCTCCACCCCTTCCGGGTCCTCCGCTGTCAGCCCAACCTGTCCTCTAGACCCCCTCCACCCACCCTGTTGGCCTTAGTTTTGTGCAAGGCATCTTGTAAAAGTGAATTTATTGGAGCAATCTCTTATATTTATTGGAGGGAATCAATTAGTTATGAGATCTTCTTCTTCTTCTTTGCTTTAATTACGAGTCGCAACCAGTCTTGGAGCATTATCGCCTATGACATCACTTACTCGACCCAGAATGGGATTTAGGATTTGTAGTCTTTCTAGTTGCGTATTTTTCATAGTCTTATATTTCAACAGTTTTACGACAAACTGTGACTTTTTTTACATGGAAATGATTGTTTAAGATTGACAAACATCATATGTGTCATCGTGGCACAATTCAAACGGGATCAAAAGATAACTTTTCTCTCTCCATTGACTTCAATGTATAATTTTCCGCTTCCGGGGTCCCATGGACCGGAAGTAGATGGGCGTGACTTCGCCACTCTATTCGCCTGTAAGTTACATCCGCAGGGAGATTCGGTTCAGTTGGATCACATAACGTAACGCACCCATTTAAATCACAGTAACTATAACGGCGTTACTGAATGGAAATAGGTAACTAGTAACGTTATTAGTTACCGCAAAAGGTAGTTGCGTTACAGTAACGCGTTAGTTTGTAACGCGTTAGTCCCAACACTGTTCATATGTGAATCCATCGTTGTTGGTCCATCTGCCTTCCATAATCCTGACAATCATGACAAACACAGCTGCTGGTAATTTACTGTAAATGACACCTTTTTGTTTACAGTGAGTGTACTTGGCAATTGTCATTCAGTAAGCCATGATAGTACCCTAATATTGCAAGAATGAGCACTTAGTTCAGTGCCAGTGAAGGATCAAGAGAGCCCTTTGTTCATTGTAACAAACACTGTACCAAAATGGTTCAATCCATTCCATATGTGTGTCCGATATTATCCAAAACCTTTGTGATAAATTGGAAAAAGCCAGACCTGTCACTTATATTTTCTGTTTACTGTATTATTTTTGTTTCTTGTCTGATTTCACTTCCTGTCTTGCCGCCTTTTTGTGATAGTTTGACCTGATTCTGTCCACCTGTGTCTTATGTTCTTATCAAGTCTGTTTTTGCCTGCGCTCTCCAGCTGTCTCATGTTCGTGTGATTAGTTACGTGTCTCTCTCATTTGGTAATGTCTCCCATCGATATCCCATAGTGTGGTTCAGCCGTCCATGTTTCGTCGTGTTCCCTGTCGATTCGCTGCATGCTGTTTTACGTTATCCTGTTTACTCTTTTTAATTTGTGTTTACCACATTTGTATTACCTTGACTTTGATTAAGGCTCTATTCTATTATTCATGCGTGAATCTCTTTTTGTTTCCACTTGTTGGTCCATCTGCCTTCCATAATCCTGACAATCATTAGCTGACCTCAGTGAGCAAATCCCAGCAGCCATGTTTCCAACCTTTACAAAACATCTCCCCAGAATTGGCCGTTAAAGCAGCTTGTTAACCGTCACATATGGCTGTTGTGTTCGGGTTACATACCTTTTTTTTGTGTCGTAGTAGGAATTAAAATCCCTTAATTGAACATTCTTACTATCTCATTCACTGCTAGACAGAAAAAACGAGTATTCATAAAAGCAAGCACATTTTCTTAGAGGAACAATTACTCATTGTGTTGTGGGAATAAAATGTACAAACACCATAATTCGATGTATTTATTGTTTATAATAAGTTCATAATAAACCCCATTATTCCTTTCCTGTCTTGTTTCAAAATATCTGAATAACGGTCTGAATTATTGTTACATCTGCCCAACCTCTTTGTACAAATACTAAATACATCATTAAATCGGCAGGTGGCTTAATGCAGCTGTTCCAAATCCTTATTGAATTAGAGCTTGTGACATAATGTACCTGAAGTAATTGGGACTAATCCTATGATTATCATATTTGGATATTTCTTCCTCCACTCCAACAACATTGAGCTGACACAGCAACCCAGTCTCACGGCATTTTGTTTATAGTCACGAAATGTAATCTATTGTTTCGTGTTCACCAACACGATTTTCCCATTTTTTCTTGTCACACAGAACGATTTTAAAAGCAAAGTATTTCTATTGGTAGTGTGTTTCGTGCCTGCACCAAATATGAACAAACTAGAAGGACATTTTTTTTTTTTAAATACATATTTCAGTATTCTGAGCCCCATTTCCTTTTCTCACGGACGGCAAAAAAAGTCCAACATTATACGATTTAAAATAAAAACAATAATCGTGGCTTGATATTGAGTAAGAAAATGTTTGTATGAACCACACAGCTTCCGGTCTTCCAGGACCCGACTGGACAAAAAGACGTGCTGCAGGCACGAAACACACTACCAATAGAAATACATTGCTTTTAAAATCGTTCTGTGTGACACGAAAAAAATTGGAAAATCATGTTGGTGAACACGAATCAATAGATAACATTTATTTTGTGACTATAACACGAAATGCAGTGAGACTGGGTTTCAAACAACACTGAAACGGTTTGAATCTTGGATCCAGCTCATTTTGACCCTCCACAGCTGTGTGTGTTGTAAGGCTCTGGCATGGAGGATCCCTTTGTTCCTCAAGTCATACATCATTAATTAAAAATATTTTACTTCCTGCCATAAATAAAGTGACGTCTTAATCAGCCACACAAACAGTATAACAAGCTCTGTTTTGATAAGCCTTTCATCTACTTTATGCAACACTTTCGTGATGGAAATGTGTCACGGTGCCAACATCCTGTTACGAACTTGGATACACAAGGATAAGGACTCAAATGCAGGACCCGGGAGCCAGATGTAAAGTATAATTGATATACTTTATTTGCACTGTAACGGAGGTGATCTCTGGGCCCATAGATCTCGCCCTCCGTTACGGGTAATATAGCACTAAAAACATTGCACAGGAAGCATGGGAATATATGTAATTTATGTAACTAGTTTGTCTGTCTCTGTTTCCTGGTTGTATTCTGAAAAGTGTTCCCCTTTCCCCATGTCTGTTGCTGATTGGGTCTTGTTAGTCTGTGTGTGTATTTAGGTGCTGTTTTCTTGTTGGGCTAGTAGTGTGTGTGAGATCCTTGTGGCTGCACGCTGTGGTCAGGGAGAAACAGCAGGATTGAGGCTGTGTGTCATGTGTTCATGACTTAATAAATGCCCACACCGGGTTGTATTTTGGACGTTCTGCCTCTGCCTCCTTGCTTGGTCGGGCCGCTCAATTGTCGGCGTCACATGCACAAAGGTAACAAAAGAAAATCGCTTACCACGTGAGAAACTTAACATAAGTTTCAGGAGCAAAAAATAGGCTTTGAATCAAAGAAGCAAACGCTGAAGAGCAGAGTTCTGGCATGAGGACAGGACAAGACCAACTGACAACAAACAGAGGGAAACTGGAGAATATAAACAGGAGATAACTGGGCACAGGTGAAAACAATCAGGGGGGGGTCTGGGGCTGATGAGCGCAGGAGATACACAGGAAAGGGAGTCAAGGGCCCTTTCTCATTTCTCTAACTCCCCTCCTCGATTCCTATCCTCGAGACTTAGTCCCGCCCACAGGAGATGCGAGCGGAGGAGCCGAGGAGGGGAGCCGAGGAGAGAGGAGGGGAAGCGATAAATTGGAAAAAGCCAGACCTGTCACTTATATTTTCTGTTTACTGTATTATTTTTGTTTCTTGTCTGATTTCACTTCCTGTCTTGCCGCCTTTTTGTGATAGTTTGACCTGATTCTGTCCACCTGTGTCTTATGTTCTTATCAAGTCTGTTTTTGCCTGCGCTCTCCAGCTGTCTCATGTTCGTGTGATTAGTTACGTGTCTCTCTCATTTGGTAATGTCTCCCATCGATATCCCATAGTGTGGTTCAGCCGTCCATGTTTCGTCGTGTTCCCTGTCGATTCGCTGCATGCTGTTTTACGTTATCCTGTTTACTCTTTTTAATTTGTGTTTACCACATTTGTATTACCTTGACTTTGATTAAGGCTCTATTCTATTATTCATGCGTGAATCTCTTTTTGTTTCCACTTGTTGGTCCATCTGCCTTCCATAATCCTGACAATCATTAGCTGACCTCAGTGAGCAAATCCCAGCAGCCATGTTTCCAACCTTTACAAAACATCTCCCCAGAATTGGCCGTTAAAGCAGCTTGTTAACCGTCACATATGGCTGTTGTGTTCGGGTTACATACCTTTTTTTTGTGTCGTAGTAGGAATTAAAATCCCTTAATCGAACATTCTTACTATCTCATTCACTGCTAGACAGAAAAAACGAGTATTCATAAAAGCAAGCACATTTTCTTAGAGGAACAATTACTCATTGTGTTGTGGGAATAAAATGTACAAACACCATAATTCGATGTATTTATTGTTTATAATAAGTTCATACTAAACCCCATTATTCCTTTCCTGTCTTGTTTCAAAATATCTGAATAACGGTCTGAATTATTGTTACATCTGCCCAACCTCTTTGTACAAATACTAAATACATCATTAAATCGGCAGGTGGCTTAATGCAGCTGTTCCAAAGTCCTTATTGAATTAGAGCTTGTGACATAATGTACCTGAAGTCATTGGGACTAATCCTATGATTATCATATTTGGATATTTCTTCCTCCACTCCAACAACATTGAGCTGACACGGCAACCCAGTCTCACGGCATTTTGTTTATAGTCACAAAATGTAATCTATTGATTCGTGTTCACCAACACGATTTTCCCATTTTTTTTCGTGTCACACAGAACGATTTTAAAAGCAAAGTATTTCTATTGGTAGTGTGTTTCGTGCCTGCACCAAATATGAACAAACTAGAAGGACTTTTTTTTTTTTTAAATACAGATTTCAGTATTCTGAGCCCCATTTCCTTTTCTCACGGACGGCAAAAAAAGTCCAACATTATACGATTTAAAATAAAAACAATAATCGTGGCTTGATATAGAGTAAGAAAATGTTTGTATGAACCACACAGCTTCCGGTCTTCCAGGACCCGACTGGACAAAAAGACGTGCTGCAGGCACGAAACACACTACCAATAGAAATACATTGCTTTTAAAATCGTTCTGTGTGACACGAAAAAAATTGGAAAATCATGTTGGTGAACACGAATCAATAGATAACATTTATTTTGTGACTATAACACGAAATGCAGTGAGACTGGGTTTCAAACAACACTGAAACGGTTTGAATCTTGGATCCAGCTCATTTTGACCCTCCACAGCTGTGTGTGTTGTAAGGCTCTGGCATGGAGGATCCCTTTGTTCCTCAAGTCATACATCATGAATTAAAAATATTTTACTTCCTGCCATAAATAAAGTGACGTCTTAATCAGCCACACAAACAGTATAACAAGCTCTGTTTTGATAAGCCTTTCATCTACTTTATGCAACACTTTCGTGATGGAAATGTGTCACGGTGCCAACATCCTGTTACGAACTTGGATACACAAGGATAAGGACTCAAATGCAGGACCCGGGAGCCAGATGTAAAGTATAATTGATATACTTTATTTGCACTGTAACGGAGGTGATCTCTGGGCCCATAGATCTCGCCCTCCGTTACGGGTAATATAGCACTAAAAACATTGCACAGGAAGCATGGGAATATATGTAATTTATGTAACTAGTTTGTCTGTCTCTGTTTCCTGGTTGTATTCTGAAAAGTGTTCCCCTTTCCCCATGTCTGTTGCTGATTGGGTCTTGTTAGTCTGTGTGTGTATTTAGGTGCTGTTTTCTTGTTGGGCTAGTAGTGTGTGTGAGATCCTTGTGGCTGCACGCTGTGGTCAGGGAGAAACAGCAGGATTGAGGCTGTGTGTCATGTGTTCATGACTTAATAAATGCCCACACCGGGTTGTATTTTGGACGTTCTGCCTCTGCCTCCTTGCTTGGTCGGGCCGCTCAATTGTCGGCGTCACATGCACAAAGGTAACAAAAGAAAATCGCTTACCACGTGAGAAACTTAACATAAGTTTCAGGAGCAAAAAATAGGCTTTGAATCAAAGAAGCAAACGCTGAAGAGCAGAGTTCTGGCATGAGGACAGGACAACACCAACTGACAACAAACAGAGGGAAACTGGAGAATATAAACAGGAGATAACTGGGCACAGGTGAAAACAATCAGGGGGGGGTCTGGGGCTGATGAGCGCAGGAGATACACAGGACAGGGAGTCAAGGGCCCTTTCTCATTTCTCTAACTCCCCTCCTCGATTCCTATCCTCGAGACTTAGTCCCGCCCACAGGAGATGCGAGCGGAGGAGCCGAGGAGGGGAGCCGAGGAGAGAGGAGGGGAACCGAGGAGAGAGGAGGGGAAGCAGCAAGCGGTTAGAGAAATGAGAACTCCTCTCCTCTGAGCGGTCATTTTAAAGAGACGTCCATTAATGATGACAGGAGGCACAGCAGCCCTCTGTCTGATGGACAGATGTGTTCATGACCACTTATATATTTACTTTGATTCATTCACAGTGCGGTATAATGAGACAATAACAGGCTACAGATGCGGACACACACACATACATACACACACACACACACACACACACACACACACACACACACACACACACACATATATATATATGCATCCCCTGGATATTATTTTAGAAACTGCTTTCATCGCGACGCGATGTTTCCAGAGAGAACAGCTGTGAGGTCCGTTCAGAAAGCAGAGCAGTGTGTATAATATATATCACTCAGTATAACAGGCCTACTCTCTGTATTTGCTGTAGTTTAGTAGATATCTACAAACAAAGAGTCGATATTTTTCTAAGACCATTTAGTGCTTCACATAATAAAATACACAACGGCTCTAGCCTGATTATGCTTTAGGAGCTGTAGGTGTGTGTGGTACAGTGTGTAGATGTGTGTGTAGGTGCGTGTTGTACAGTGTGTAGGTGTGTGTGTGTGTGTGTGTGTGCGTGTGTATGTGTGTGTGTGTTGTACAGTGTGTAGGTGTGTGTGTGTTGTACAGTGCGTAGATGCGGCGGATAGACGGGTCTCAGTTGGTTTGGTGTCCTCTGCTTACTTTTAATACTTGTAAATATAACTTTTGGCCCGTAATTTCAATTCCCCATTTCAGCGACCAGAGAGAGGGGGGGGGGGGGTATATCCAGTCTCTGATTGTGTTATGTTATTATGAGAGTGCTCTCATACTTGTTTGATTCTGAAATTGTATATATTTATATAAATATATATATGTGTGTGTGTGTGTGTGTGTGTGTGTGTGTGTGTGTGTGTGTGTGTGTGTGTGTGTGTGTGTGTGTGTGTGTGTGTGTGTGTGTGTGTGTGTGTGTGTGTGTGTGTGTGTGTGTGTGTGTGTGTGTGTGTGTGTGTGTGTGTGTGTGTGTGTGTGTGTGTGTGTCCGCATCTGTAGCCTGTTGTCTCCTTATACCGCACTGTGAATGAATCAAAGTAAATATATAAGTGGTCATGAACACATCTGTCCATCAGACAGAGGGCTGCTGTGCCTCCTGTCATCATTAATGGACTTCTCTTTAAAATGACCTCTCAGAGGAGAGGAGTTCTCATTTCTCTAAGCGCCTGCTGCTTCCCCTCCTCGGTTCCCCTCCTAAGTCCTCTGCTCGCATCTCCTGTGGGCGAGACTAAGTATCGAGGATAGGAGTCGAGGAAAGGAGTCGAGGAGGGGGATTTGATGAAATGAGAAAGGGCCCAGGAACCTGAAATGAGACGTAGCAAGTGACAAAACAAAACAGGAAGTGAAAGACAATACAAGAATGACAAATAACAACATGAAACATGACTTGACTTAGCACTTTTGACGGTGCACAACACATCCTACCTCACACTGAATGTCACATTTGATTCCTGTCATGTGAAATGGCTTCAATGGATATTTTATCAAAGTTAATGCAGTTAAGTCATGTGTCTCTTCATAATTATTGGATTAAATGTTCAAGTGATGGTTTACTGAACAACATACCTTCCTAATAAGAGAGATTAAATGATTGTCTGTCTTTCTCAGTTCACATCCTGCAGGAAAATGTGTTAAAGCCGCTGAATGAATCCGTCATTGAGGGCTTTGCACTTTGACTTTGTCCTGTACTTGAGGTTCTTGTCCTGCATTTGGCCATATGGACTCAACTGCATCACTATTGTTTATGGATGGGGCCCGAATGCCATTTGGACAAATTCCAGGAAATACGTTCTAGATGATCAATCTACCGTCTATTGTAAATGGCAAATGTTCTGCTTCTTAGTATTTCTACTTCCCTTCATTTGAGAGAGAACTATACATTACATACAGTATGCTGCACTTAAGCTAAACCAATAACAGAATGATTTACAGGTCCCCAGGCTTCCTAAAATGTGCTGTTTGATTATAGAAGTGAGTATCTGATCTGTTCAAGTTTCACACAGGACATAACATCTGTCAACCATTATAGATGAGAGGGCTGGAAACTGACTATCCATCTAAGCAGGACGGCTCAACGAGCTAAGAGGAGAGCAAAGGACAGAGATTGCCGCCGGAATCTTTGCTTTTTAATGACTGTTTTTAAATGTAATTGTATAACCTGTTTCCACTGCACTATTTCTTAATGCTCTCAATGTCATTTTTGTAAAGCACTTTAAATTGGTTGGTTTGGTTCAGAGCAACCGCCAGCTTTAGAAACAACTTACCACACACTATAGCAACAATCAGCTTTTATTTGCGTTTACTGCATTTGTGCCTGTGCATTGGGCAGAGATGACAGTCTTGTAAATCTCACAACTTGACTCGTATATCCAACTTATTTACGAGGAATTCGTGTGCGGCCCCTCTATTTCCATGTCTGTTACATATTATTTCAATTTGACAGCTTTTGTGCAAACATGCCGACTTTAATTTAGTTCCGGGTATCTTCCTGCCAGCTTTGTAAACAACTTTCTAGACACGAGCAACGATTCATTACATGCAAACAGCCGTTTATTGTTTTCTGTGTGTTTTCTTACTTATTGACAAAGAATGTATAACTATTGATTTTGGTATATTTCATTGTCAGACATCTGTTATCTATCTAGAATGAATCAAAATGCTTAATCCTGGCTTAATTAAAAATGTATATAAATGTTTATTAATCTAAATTGATTTAAAAAAAGGTTGTGCCCAAATTGACACGAAGGACTCACAAAGACTCAGATGCACGATTCTTTCTTGATTTCCAAGAATGCCTTTTATTGTACAAAAGGTTTTAGGATCAACTAGGATACTCAAAAGTTCGCTAGGTTCAACTAATAGTATGACAAGGTTTTTAGGATCTACTAGGATACTCAAAAGTTCGCTAGGTTCAACTAATAGTATGACAAGGTTTTTAGGATCTACTAGGACACTCAAAAGTTCGCTAGGTTCTACTAAGAGTACGCTCAATGGTAACCGAGGGAATACAGACATGGACTTGGTACATAGACAAGACGAACCGACAAAGGACAACAGGAGAACAGGGCTACATATACAACACAGTTAATGAGGCACAGGTGTAAACAATCCAGACCAGGAGATCACCATCAAGCTGGCAGTGACACACCACTACAGGAAGTGATGACACCTGCAATGAGAGGACAGAGCCAACATCAAAATAAACTGCAAGATCACCAGAATAACACAACACAATAAGCTCCCACTCTAACGCTGAAACCTTACACAAATGTTGTGCAGAGATTAAATGAAACTCTTCCATATGGAAACCCTGCTTTCCAAACATCCTGCTAAACTCTTACGTAAGTATGTGAAGAGGTTAATATTGGAACTTCCCTTTCAAATGACCCACTTGAGTTCTGTGAGAAAATCTATATTTAGCCATGTATCCAAGTGCCAGAACAATGGTGGGAATTTAGTGAAAAGTATTTGCAGCAGAGGCCATCACTGAAATCTGTACTTGTATTATTACATCACATGTTTTACATTTTTCTTTATCATACTGATAAATAAAGCTTTACGACAGGAGTACAATGAAATTATTTAGGCAAAAAAACACAAATCGCGATTTTGAGCCTTTCAACGTTTTTGAAACATAATTTTTGACCCAACAAATTCCAAACATGGTGAACATTTTCGGGAAATATGCATTTTGCGGATAGGCATGTCAACATATTTATAATTTTCCTAAATGTGTGAAATTTGGTAGGTATATGTAACACATGGAGACGACGGAAAAAGTATATCGTGAGTGAGACGTTAAACCCATGGATGTATAATAAGAACTGGATACAGCGTGGGAGGCGGGGCCTCATTCATTCCTATGAGAGTTGCTCATTAGCGCATGATGATAAAATGGCCCAACTTTTGAGAGAGTGAAACGTCACAGATTACCCGGCATGCCTGAGAAGTACCCGTATGTGCGCTCATAGCGCATGCGCAACTTTAACCAAAATGCTCGTTCACATCAAGCACGTCAATTTGCGTACACGTAACAGCACCATGCGTTCATGACAGCATGGTAATGGATTGTTATTATGATGGATTTGATATTAACGAGGCGGCAGCTAGCTAGTAATTATGCTAATACATCAATCGTTATGTACTTATATTACGCTGTAATAGGATCTAGTGATATCCAACAGAGCTTCATTTAGCATGAAAGAATTATTGCACTGTATATATATATACAGTGCAATAAGCTTCTTAGTGCAATAATAAGCTACAGGGACGTTAATCTAACGTCGGTAATATTAACTTTATTTAATGCAACATTTACGGTACAAGATTTAATCATACAGCCTATGTAGTATAATATTTTACAAATGATGAATTACAGCAAACATGTGCAATATATCCATTATTACAGCTCTGTGGGGTGGCAGTAAGACGATATGGTCCGTTGTTATTGTGCATCCATGGGTAAACACGTAACATGAACGTGCCGGGCGGCGCGGTCCCGTGGGTGTTTTCTTACTTATTGACAAAGAATGTATAACTATTGATTTTGGTATATTTCATTGTCAGACATCTGTTATCTATCTAGAATGAATCAAAATGCTTAATCCTGCCTTAATTAAAAATGTATATAAATGTTTATTAATCTAAATTGATTTAAAAAAAGGTTGTGCCCAAATGTTGTGCAGAGATTAAATGAAACTCTTCCATATGGAAACCCTGCTTTCCAAACATCCTGCTAAATTCTTACGTAAGTATGTGAAGAGGTTAATATTGGAACTTCCCTTTCAAATGACCCACTTGAGTTCTGTGAGAAAATCTATATTTAGCCATGTATCCAAGTGCCAGAACAATGGTGGGAATTTAGTGAAAAGTATTTGCAGCAGAGGCCATCACTGAAATCTGTACTTGTATTATTACATCACATGTTTTACATTTTTCTTTATCATACTGATAAATAAAGCTTTACGACAGGAGTACAATGAAATTATTTAGGCAAAAAAACACAAATCGCGATTTTGAGCCTTTCAACGTTTTTGAAACGCAATTTTTGACCCAACAAATTCCAAACATGGTGAACATTTTCGGGAAATATGCATTTTGGGGATAGGCATGTCAACATATTTATAATTTTCCTAAATGTGTGAAATTTGGTAGGTATATGTAACACATGGAGACGACGGAAAAAGTATATCGTGAGTGAGACGTTAAACCCATGGATGTATAATAAGAACTGGATACAGCGTGGGAGGCGGGGCCTCATTCATTCCTATGAGAGCTGCTCATTAGCGCATGATGATAAAATGGCCCAACTTTTGAGAGAGTGAAACGTCACAGATTACCCGGCATGCCTGAGAAGTACCCGTATGTGCGCTCATAGCGCATGCGCAACTTTAACCAAAATGCTCGTTCACATCAAGCACGTCAATTTGCGTACACGTAACAGCACCGTGCGTTCATGACAGCATGGTAATGGATTGTTATTATGATGGATTTGGTATTAACGAGGCGGCAGTTAGCAGCTAGCTAGTAATTATGCTAATGTACACATCAATCGTTATGTACTTATATTACGCTGTAACAGGATCTAGTGATATCCAACAGAGCTTCATTTAGCATGAAAGAATTATTGCACTGTATATATATATACACACAGTGCAATAAGCGTCTTAGTGCAATAATAAGCTACAGGGACGTTAATCTAACGTCGGTAATATTAACTTTATTTAATACAACATTTACGGTACAAGATTTAATCATACAGCCTATGTAGTATAATATTTTACAAATGATGAATTACAGCAAACATGTGCAATATATCCATTATTACAGCTCCGTGGGGTGGCAGTAAGGCGATATGGTCCGTTGTTATTGTGCATCCATGGGTAAACACGTAACATGAACGTGCCGGGCGGCGCGGTCCCGTGGGTTAGATGCACGTTCATAATGCAGAGGCAAATAACTCTCAGAATAACGTTATTAGCACATTTTTACAACTTGAGGAACGAATGTTTTTAATAAGGGCTATACTAGTGTTCATACTGGGTTGTTTATTTAGTTTAAAAAAAATTATCCAACGAGTTACAGACCACTCTTGAAAAGTGTTTCCGGGCCCAGCAACCTAAAGGAAGTGTAGTACCGCCGTTTGGCCACAACGAATATTCTCATCAGACGCACTTCCTGGGGGCTTGGTTAAACCCAACACAAAGTCGGCCATTTTGAATTTTACAGTGTTTTTAGACTTTTTGAGGGTGCCGTATTTTCAGTGTTGGTTCTAATCTAGACACATTTCACTGGGTGTCTACAGTATGCTGGGCTGTGGACAGTTATTTTATAAAAGGGGCAAAAATACCCTTGAAAACAAAAACATCACAAACAAACATGGCAAAGCACGTTACCACAACTTTGGCTCAAATAACAGCAAAGTCATTTCAATGAAAATAACGTATCTATGCCACAATTTTAGATGCGGATTTTGTTAAACTAATACGTGTGCGCTGTGGACCAACACTATACTTTGACGGGGAAGGGGGTAGCAATAAAGATAACACCATTAAACAGTTACACAACATAACAGAAATAATATCGATAGCAGCGTCCCTAGCAACCACCTTGGTAACAATGAAAACGTTGTATGGACACAATTTCCTGAAGTAATCTTCGTAATAACTAGCAAACTAAAGATCATGTACATCCACTGCACACATAATCTGAAATAACAACTCATATTTCTCGCATCAAATGACATCAAAACGCATTTTAAAGGCCAAACTAACTTTAAAATAGGCATTTTCCACCGAGAATAAAACGAAGTTCGGCCATGTTTTTTTTTTCTGCAGGGAGAAATTTGAAGATCACGTGACATAGACGCCAGCCATTGGAATGAAAGGAATGCAGTTGGAGGTCAACCAATCACAGAGCTTGATAACTAATCACGGGGCTTGTCAAACAGAGCACATGGTGTAGTCCTAAACGATAGCTGGGGATACTGGGTAATGTAGTGTCTTCTGCCATCCTTTACTCCGAAAAAATATTAGTTTTTAGAATCGAAGGGGAAAAATACAAAAGCATTGCACACAATTTAAACCAATCAATGTTGTGTAATTAACAAGGATAATCTGGTGTTTTTTAGTCGATGAGTAGAGCAGATATCACTGTAAAATCAATCGACAGTAAGGGGAATACTTACTTCCGGGTGTTCAATTCTCCGTTATCCAATGAGAATGGATGCTCACATTGCCTTTAAGGGCAGCCGACACAAACGAATGCCGTGCTTCCATGAGCGTCAAATCTCGCCGCAGATGGGAATACGTTGCAATCAGTTGAAAGCTATTTGCGTCCCTTTATGAAGCTGAAGGAGCCTAGGAGCGTCACAACTGCACGCCTCGGGGACCCTGACCAAGCGTCGCTCCTGGACGTTTATGGAGTGAGAGTGTGTTGTCTCAAATGGACAGCTAATTAAATGTCTGAACATCTTAAAATCTCTACGGCCTCTCAAGGTTTCTCTTTTACTCAATCTATAAATCATTCATCACTTTGCCTCACTCCCTTCTTCGAACAGCTTGTGGAACACACATGTGGTCGTGCACTTCATACCAACCTCTCTTCCCCCCTCTTGCACTTTTCCTCAGGGGCTGCCATCCATTTCTCCCTCACTGGATCATATGACTGCTTCATTTCCTTAACTGAGAAGTGCTGCACATTGACTTTGCATTCGAGAAGGAATCAGTCAAACTACTGGCTGTGGTAAAAAGTGATTTCTATTGTGTCCTCTTATTACATGTCATTTTGTTAGACGCTTTTATCCAAAGCAACTTACATACATTCAGTACTGTGGGCAATCCCCACAGGAGCAATTTGGGGTGAAGTGTCTTGCCCAGGGACACAACGACATGCTGACTGCAGTGGGACTGGATCCTGCTACCCCCTGATTTGAAGTCCATCACACTAACCACTGAGCCACAGCCTCCCTCTTATCTTGCTGGAGAAACTCTCGACTATGCTGCTCTCTGTTGAATTAGCCGTGACCTGGCATTTTCTAAACTTGGATGTTTTAGCATCACATTGAAAGCGAATGAAAGACATGTCAGCCTTGTTGTTCATTCTCAATTATTGCGGCATATTTTCACTGACCCTGCCTGTGAGAAATAATACACACAGTAAACTAATACCCAACCTGACGAACCTTCCTTTAGACTTCTAACGTACAAAACACAATCACAGTGACATAAATGTGATATAGGTCATGTTTATAAAACTCAAACCAAGCTCGGAAGTGAACTATCTGGATTTTTGAATTACTGAACTTTAAGTTATTTAAATAACAACAAAGAGTTGCTTTATAATTACTTTACATTACTGATATGTTATTTAAATGATCCATTCCAGAAATGGTATATGATGTATTTTCCCCCAAAAATGCAGTGCAAGTTTAAGGATATGTTTGGATATTTGCAATGTATCTTATTATAACTCTCACAAGCCATTTATATGCTAATATAGTCATTGTTTTTTAACTGTATTTGGTGTTTTGTCCAATTAATTGAATGTATAATCCTTCCAACATAAACAAATATGTACCTTATTTAAATCATAACCTCTATAATGCACATCATAAAAATAAAAAAATGAAAGGAAAGGTTCCAAACCCCAGAGATGAAAAAGATGTGTTCTTGTTCTTATTAATCAAAAAATAATTCACGCTACTTGTGGGTATGAAAGCACGGGAACTCTGTCTATTCAACTCTTTGTGTGTTACACAAAATAGTCTTCTGTTTCGGGGTGGAAGGATAAATACTTTCAATGAGTTTAGACAACCCAAAAAAATACTTAAATAACTGTGATTGTGGATTATTAATCGAGTGGGATTTCCAGAAAAAAGGCGATAGCTATTCTTAGTATGTGTAATATAAAGGGAGACTGTAAACAGGAATAAAAGAGGGACTTTGCAATGAAAAGGAAGAAAGAGTCTTTCATTCGTTAGCAGGGAGTGAAGTGAGGACACATCTTTGTCTCTTTGTGGCTTCATTCCCTGGCTAAGCATTAGTTGTTTTCATAACTACATGAAAAAGTGTTTCTGTAGTGCAACACAGTTCAAACAATCTGTAATCTCTCAATGACATATATGGCCCTTCTCTTATTTATACAAGCTTCCCTTCCTCTACCAGCTCACCTTAAAGCAAGTGAAATAGTTTTGAAGTGACCAACACACGACTCACTCATCTTTCACTCAATCTTTTCCCTGAAGGTTCAAATGTAACTCCACACAAAACTGTGCTTCTGCTCACACGGAGTTCAAGCTCACTTACGAGGGCCTGCAAATGGTAAAAATGCACATGTTACAAAAGGAAACCCCTTAGGAATATCCTTATATTCACCAGTGGATCTGCACATTGTTCTCTGTATGTCTCGAGCCTCCAAACTACTTGCTGACTTTAATTATTTAGAAACAGTCTTTCGAATAGCATGTCAAAAAGTCAAAAACCTCACTCGTAGTGTAAATCAAAACTTGAGAAACAGGCTAAGCTGTCATTAGAGGATCACTGGCAGTTTGAACTGTGCTGCAATACAGAAATAGTTTTGTCAGAAACCGAGTTTTATGCCTGATGGCACTTTAACCAAGCATATGTTGCTAAGTACTGTATAGCCATAAGAGTTTTAAATAACTACTTTTATTAGTTTCACATTTTACCAGTAACAGATGTACCGCATGTGTGGGTTCCAATAGCGGGCAACTATAAATTATAAGGAGTCCTTGTGTCACTGTTCAGTTCAACTATCACACAATAAAATTTGGGGGGAATTTCTTTATTTCTCTACAGCAGTTCCAAAACTATAACAAGCTCAGAGGAAATAGGCATTGGATTTATTAAGAGGAGCCTTAAAGGTCACCTATAATATATTTCAACAACAAATTATAGGGCCATATCTATACAAAACATGTCTCTGAAGTGTTTTACTCAAAATACCAAATAGACCACCCATTGTAGCCATGCCTCATACCCCTCTATTTCAGCCCTGTTACAAAAGAGCTGATTCTGGGTCTGGCCCTTTAAATGTTACCCTAGCTTCTTTCACTTTTCCCTAATGCTCACAATCTGTCACTCTGTTATCACCTTTTGTCTTATTCATGTATGTTTTTTATGTCCGAAAGCCATTGTTCAGCTGGGGTCTCTTTTCCCCATGTGAAGTGATTCCAGCTCCTACCTTCTGGTAGAAGATGCAGGGTTCCCAAGAGCAGGCTGAACCGCTATAAGCACTCATTCCTACCTATGTCCATTAAGCTTCTTAACATTCACATGAAATGAAATGTAGTCAAATGTAATGAAATGTACTTTTTAAATGTTGGCCATGAGGGTTGTGCAATAATAATAATAATAATAATAATAATGAATGGAATTTATAAAGTGCCTTTCACGGGACCCAAGGTCGCTGTACATGGTGGACAGACAAATCAAAACAGACAATAAGGAGCGAATAAAACAAGAGGGGGACCAGGAAAGGACTAGGGTCCGAAGGCCATGGTGAACAGGTGCGTTTTTAGTGAGGATTTGAAGATGTCCAGTGAGGCAGCGTTCCGGATCTCGGGAGGAAGTGCATTCCAGAGGGTGGGGGCCGCAACACTGAACGCCCTGTCACCCACAGTACGAAGGCGAGAGCGGGGGATGGAGAGCAGGCCCGTGTCTGAGGACCGCAGACTCCGAGAGGGGGTGTAGGGATGCAGGAGGTCTGTTAAGTACTGGGGGGTGAGGGTATGGAGGGACTTGTACGTGAAGAGGAGTGTTTTATAGTGAATCCGGGACTTGACCGGCAGCCAGTGGAGGTGAATGAGGGTGGGGGTGATATGTTGCCATGGCTTGGTGTGGGTGAGAAGCCTGGCAGCAAAGTTCTGGACATATTGGAGCCTGGCCAGGGTTTTGCTGGGAACCCCGGATGGGACTGTGCCAGAAGACAGGGACAAGTTCACAATGTCAACAATGATGGGGCAGATGGTGGATAGAGCTGCCTTGACCAAGGCTGTGGGCATGGGGTCGAGAGAGCAGGTCGATGTCTTGGCCTTAGTGACCAGCTTGGCAATTTGGATGACATCCACTGGGGAGAAGGTGGAGAGGCAACACCTAGGTGGACGAGTAATACCTTGCAGCTGGGGTGCGGTTGGAGTAGGGGGGGGGGGGGGGGAAGGCACCAGAAGCTGCTGGTGGATGGAATCAACTTTGGCCCGGAAGAAAACCAGAAACTTCGAGCAGAGATCGAGAGCACCTGGAGGATGGTGTGGGTCCAGGGGGCGGAGAAGCCGGTTTATGGTTGAGAACAGCATTCTCGGTTGGGATTGTTGGATGCCAATGAGGGTGGAGTAGTACGAAGACCTAGCCAGGGAGAGGGCTTCTTTGTAGGCCTTTACATGGTCCTGGTATGCTTCGCGGTGGACGGCGTGGTCAGTTCTTGTTTTGAGTCTCTCTAGCCGACGACCAGAATCCTTCAGGGCGCGGAGTTCAGTGGTGAACCAAGGGGCCGAACGGGTGAAGGAGACAGTCCGGGTTTTGAGGGGGGCTAGAGAGTCAAGGCTGAGGGATAGAGCTGAGTTGTAGCAACCAGGCCATCCACTGTGGTGGTAAGGAGAATGGAGGCTAGGTGGGCTGCTATCGTGCTTGTCAGGGCTGGTGCACTCAGTGTTTTGGTGTTCCTGAACGTGATGGCGTGTTTTGCACGCTGAGTGGGCAGAGGGACAGGAACAGTAAAGAGTATGGCAATAGGCAATAGGTCGCCATTGTCAGTATGTGCGTCTGTGTATTGTGTTTGTTCAAACGCTGTATGACTGATGATATGTGTATGTCTCTTAAGTAGTGTTTTTGTTTATTCTCCCCGCCACTGACAGTTCATATTTGTTCAGGATATGAGCGTTTTTTTATAAGTGTGACTTCAGAGTTTGATGTTTTTTCAGGAAGGAGATCGTTGGTTTGCCTGAACTTCAGTTGAGTGTCAGTGTATTTTAGTTGGCACTGAGCTGTGTCACATTATAATACACAGGGGTTAGATGTTTATTTTTAAAAGTAACATGAGCGTTCCGTTGTCTCTGCACTACTCATGAGCTTAATTTAACTCTCAGGCTGGAAGTGAGTCCCATCCTGTTCCCGGGTCGCTTGTTAAACCTAACACACTTCCTCCAATAGATAATTAAACTCAATTACAGGTTGGTACAGGTTCGTTTAAAGGTTACCTATCGTGCAAAATCCACTTGTTCATGTCTCTTCTACATCAACATGTGTCCCCTCTTCTTCATGTCTCTTCTACATCAACATGTGTCCCCTCTTCTTCATGTCTCTTCTACATCAACACGTGTCCCCTCTTCTTCATGTCTCTTCTACATCAACATGTGTCCCCTCTTCTTCATGTCTCTTCTACATCAACACGTGTCCCCTCTTCTTCATGTCTCTTCTACATCAACATGTGTCCCCTCTTCTTCATGTCTCTTCTACATCAACACGTGTCCCCTCTTCTTCATGTCTCTTCTACATCAACACGTGTCCCCTCTTCTTCATGTCTCTTCTACATCAACATGTGTCCCCTCTTCTTCATGTCTCTTCTACATCAACACGTGTCCCCTCTTCTTCATGTCTCTTCTACATCAATATGTGTCCCCTCGTCTTCATGTCTCTTCTACATCAACATGTGTCCCCTCTTCTTCATGTCTCTTCTACATCAACATGTGTCCCCTCTTCTTCATGTCTCTTCTACATCAACATGTGTCCCCTCTTCTTCATGTCTCTTCTACATCAACATGTGTCCCCTCTATGGAAAGAGACACTGAAAGTTTCAGGAACAAAGATTCTCTCTCTTTTTGTCCTGATCCATTTCTATAAACACCTGTCTGAAAATGAGCTGATCAGATTTTGGCCACTTTATGATGTCATAACGATGTTTTGTCTTGTGTAACCATTAGCCAATCAGCAACCAAGGTAACCCCCCCCCCTTATCACCTGAATCTCCTCCTAGAGCACCATTGAGTTCTTTGTAACCAAATGTCTCTCAGAGGGGCGTGGGGAGGGGCTCCTTATTTTCATCTAAAGTAACAGACAGAGAATCAGCACTTTGGAAACAGGGCTGAAACAGAGAGGATTATGGGTAATGCTGCAACGATCTGTTTGGTGTCTGGAGCCAAACACTTCAGAGACATGTTTTGTATCTGAGACCTATAATATATTGATGAAAAACAGTATGATAGGAGACCTTTAATAAAACCTTTAGCTAGCTAGGTTACATTTTCTCTATTAGCTTCTCTAAGCCTTACTTTTGAAATTTATATTTATAAATAAGTGCTGACTTTGAGACGAGGGAACCGGAAGTGCTGAAATCGGACTAATCAGACGAGCCATTTGATCAATATCGTGTAATTAATAATAAACAATTGTTACATTAGCAGGAATGTAGAACCCCATGGATGTAAAAGCAGTGCTCTTTTTTATGTAAATCTGCAATAAGTGCAATAAAGAGAAATGTGATGCTCTAATACATTGTTGTGAGAAAACACCAGGATGTCAGTGTTGATTACCATCACCATTTTTCACACAGGTCACACACCTCCAGACACCTTTCCCCTTGAAAGAAATTCCAGGGAAAGCAACTTCCTGCAGGGTGGTGCGTGCAATCTGGCATCTGATCTCTTTCTGCTTCACCTGCATGCAGGCCCGGTTCCAGAGCAAAATGACTCAGGGTGCATCTGAGATTAGAGAGGGTGCAGTGGTAAAGTGCTATTTTTATAAGTGGGGAGTGGACCTAACACCCTCTAGGGGGGTCCTCACCTCCTCTAGGAGAGTCCTCGCCTCCTCTAGGGGGGTCCGGGGGCATGCTCGTCCGGGAAGATTTTTTTATTTTTATATTGAAGTTCAAAGCATCAATCTGGTACACTTTGAGAGCAAAATCAAGAGATCTATGAATCTATGTGCTCTTTGCTTGATTCATGCCTTCCCAGTCCCTTATCACGTACAACAGCATGGCGCCAGTTGTTGTAGCCAGTTGTGGTGAAGGCATCTGACTTACTTAAACCAAAATATCTACATGCATAGCAGAAGATGGCATATTTTTTACATGAATATTCCAGCCAATCTCTGTTTTGAAACCTGTACAGGCGAGTTGGGTACTTTTTTAAATATACCTGGGCAGGCTCTGTTTTGCCGAGGTCCTCTGGCACTTGCATGCCGCTGAGGGGTGGTGGTGTTTGGGGCAACGAAGGCGGCTGCTCTGCCTCCGTGGGCGAGGCGGGCAAAGCTGGCGAGTCGGGCGGGAGGACGTTAGTGTCAACGACAGTGGCCGCGGGTAACGTAATGTCCCCAATCCCCATGATCTGAACTGTTATTATCTGCAGTAGGTGCAGTGTTACTGCTGGCGATAAGGGCTGGTTGTTTTAACCATTTTCTGATGTCCATCATTGACTGCTGTGTAAGCACCTTGCAGATGACGAACGCGCAGGGGCACAGGTCATGCGCACCTGACATAATAACGTTACTTACCGTTTAAATTGACCAAATAAATGCAGCAGACAATGTTATTCAACCACAATTACAATTTATTTTATTTCAACTATATTGTTCTTCTTCTTCTTCTTCTTATTATTATTATTACTACTATTATTATTATTGTTATTATATATGTAATATTTTTGACTTTTCATTTTTTTTACTTTTCATTTTTCAAATGAGGGTGCATAACGACTCAACTGAGGGTGCAATGCACCCTTATGCACCCCCGTAGAACCGGGCCTGCCAGCATGACACACAAATCTGTGCAGCGAATGCTAAACATAGTGGCTTCGAGGGAAGAGAGGCGAACACGTGTCTTAACGAACGATGATAATAATAATAACTAGCTGGGTGGTATTTGTTTAAGATATTCAACAGATTGCTTTTAGCCATGTGCTTGTCAAATGTTGAGCTTCTAACAGGGCCGGCCCTCGGCATAGGCAGTATAGGCGAATGCTAAGGGCGCATCAACCCATAGGGGGCGCCGAAAATTGGGGAGAAAAAAAAAAAAAGTTAGAAATTAAAAAAAATAACTTCATAACACAATTTTCCGATTTTGGATCAACAAAGTACATCTTATTGTCTTATACTAACAGAACTACGCCTATATTGCGTACAGCGCCCATAAACTATGGCACACACCCCCCCCCCCCCCCCAAAATCAAGTTGAACTGCCCCAGCCCCAGTAAAAACCAGAGGTTTATGTGAAATTGTTCTTTTTTTGAAATAATGGTTTTAGTGTGCAATTATAGGTTTTAATTTTGTATTTGTGTTAATTTAAAATAAATCAAACTCCCAAAAAACGTACACAGCTTCTGTGCTTTTATTAACATTGGAATCTACTGTGTAAGCGGCCGCGGGGGGGGGGGAGAGCTTTAGAGAGCTCTCTCCTGAAAGACTGAGAGGCTCTGATAACCTCAGCTCAGTGAGGTAAAGGCACACCTTTATATGATGATTATAGTTATAAAAAATAAGAGAATAGGTGAAAAACACTATATGACAGTACAAAAAAGTTGTTATTAATAAACAAGAATACAGTTTGAAAGGGGAGTGATTTGTAAAGTATCCATAAAGAAAAAGAAAATCTACTTACAGTTCTGTTTCATCTGGGTGTTGAGAGAGGTATCCATAGATCTCCTAAGGTTGCTCTCAAAGTGCACCAGATTGATGCTTTTAACTTCAATATTTAAAAAAAAGTCTTCCCGGGGGAGCATGCCCCCGGACCCCCCTAGAGGAGGTGAAGTCCCCCCCCCCCCCCCACTTATCATGTTCAAATGGATAGGAAACTAAATACAGTTGCACACATCTTGTGTCCATATCTTTCTGCTTTGGTGGTCATGCCACACCGTGCACGTGCGAGTCATAGTAAGTGTAAGTGTCTGCATTTGGGGGGGGGGGGGCGCCAGCTAAAATCTTGCCTAGGGCCCTGGCCTCTAACAGGGCAGCAATTAGAGGCCTCGGTTCTTTCTGACGTTTCTGCTTTGCCTGCAGGTTTTCTGATTCTGACACGAGTTGTCTCTAGCTTCTGGGAAAACCCACATTTTCCAAACAGCTGGTTCCTTTAGTCTGAATGTGTGTTTGGTGGCGTGATCATTATTCTTTAGAGTCATTGCGTGCCTATTGATTTGAACACGATCCGTGTATCCATCATTTCCTGGTCTTCTCTAAAGAAGAGGGACCAATGGAAACGTTGTCATGTTGCCGTTGTTCAGCATGGAAACATTCATTAGCTAACAATGACATTATTGTTCTATTAATATAAAGGGAGGTCAGGTACTCTTTAAAGCAGCTGCTAGTTATGGGTACTTTTTACTGAAGTACATTTCAAAGCCCTCTTTACTTTCACTTGAATAAAGAAGTTTAGTCAGTACTTCTACTTTTACCAGAGTATTTTGAAACACGAGTATCTGTACTTCTACTTGAGTACAGGATGTGTGTACTTTTGCCATCTCTGCAGGAGCGGGTTTAGGTCATGTACATGTAACAGGATTACGTTATCAGGACACAAAATTAAGACGTCATCAGACTAATAATTGGGGATTATTTACAGGATTACAATGTTACCAAAAAGAAAAAAATGAGCATATAGTGTTTGTTGTAAAGGATCAGATGTTATCTCTTCTCTGTAAGTGTTACGACTGGAGCACACAAAAACTGAAAGGACCCAAATGCACGACTCCAGACAAAAGATGATTCAAAAAAAGGTTTTTACTGTGGTGATAAGCAAGGTAATCCATTCACAAGGTTCAAAAACGATCTGGCACTTGGCACAGGGAACACACAGAATATATACACATACAAGGGACTCCACAGGTGCAAACAATAACGGCGGGGCAGGTAATCAGGTCCAAGGTAACCCCCCCCCCCCCCACCTTATCACCTGAATCTCCTCCTAGAGCAGCATTAGCCGCTTTCACACCGCAGGACTTGCCGTACTTTAGTGCCGGCACTAAAGTACCACGGCACTGAATCCGCCAGGGGGCTAGTGCCAATCGCATTCACACCGCAGTACTTTCCCTGAGGCAAGATTACGCTGACGTCACTTCGTCTTCTTCTTCTCTGGGTTTACTGGCAGGCCGCAGAACCACTTCACGGCGAGTACAAAAAAAAACGAGAGAAGAAGAACTACACGGGGGAGGGGGTATAAAGCCCACCCGCTGTATGAGGCGTTTGTTTACTGGTCTTTCGATCGTTACCACTCTTATTATTGTGGTCTTTAATTTTTTTATAGTCCTGCCTGAGTTTCTTTATTTTCACCCGGCATCCGTGTGCACTGTGCACGATTCCCAGCTCAAGTAGCTTTTGCGAACATCGCTCAAAACATTTGGAGTTGGGAACTGCTTTCTGTAGAAGCTGCTGCATCCCGTCCTCAGAGTAAATTGCCAGAAGCGCCGACACTTCCTCATCATTCCACCGCTCCGGTGTTGTAGTACGTGTGGTCATAACTGCTTTAAAGTACAAAAAAACTACTCGCTCAGGTGTGGATGTGGTTTTGTAGCGAGGAAAAAAATGGCTGCCTAACAAACAAAAATCAGAGTCTAACGGGGCGTGGTTTGCAATTCGCCCAGCCAATAGAAATAGAATAGAAATTGGCACTCTTTTATCACCAGGTTCGTACCACCTCTCTAGCAGGGACTGAAAATGGCCAAAAGAGTTCCCGGCACTGAGTAGTCCCGGCGGTGTGAACGCGACATTATTGGTACGAACGGAACTAAAGAACCAAAGTACCAGGGAAAGTCCTGCGGTGTGAATGCGGCTACAGAGTTCTTTGTAACCAAATATCTCTCAGAGGGGCGTGGGGAGGGGCTCCTTATTTTCATCTAAAGTAACAGACAGAGAATCAGCACTTTGGAAACAGGGCTGAAACAGAGGGGATTATGGGTAATGCTGCAATGATCTGTTTGGTGTTTCAGCCAATCAGAGACAGGCTCTGGATATATCTGAGACCTATAATATATTGATTAAAAACAGTATAATAGGAGACCTTTAATACAGGCACCTTCAGAGATAAACAAAACATGTGTTGCAGACCCCACAGCACGTTTTAATTCACAATCTTCAATAACTTTTAGTAGGAAAGGTAGAACTTTAATTCTGCACCTTTCTAAAAGCTTTTACAAGTATTTCTCTCCACAACATCTTGTCAATAAAACAATTTTTAACCCGGTCTTAATTTTGTGTTGATTAATCCCTTGAAACATGGGTTGTATTTGATGCACATGGTCTTTCCTGTTCTCCACATGAAAGTTATGCCAATCCTCTGCAAGTATCTTCCTGCAGCATTGTTTCTTTACTTGTCCTGAAGCGTTTGACAGGAAACTTCAACTAGTTTTGCAACGTCTTAAATGCAAATTCAGTCAGACATTTCCCAAAACCAACTTGACATTTTGTAGAGTGATTTCGCCCTAAAGCAAAATTCTTTCTGTAACGTTTTCTAAAGGAAAATCCATATCTCATTACAGCAACAGACCCTCACAATAATCAACAATACCATAGTCAAACATTTTCCCACACGCAAGCCATTCCTCAAAATCAATTCAATACAGAAGAAGGCCACCTCAACTGGACCCCCACCACAGCACGCCATATATTCAGGAGCTGGTAGGACCAACTATAACACCATGACATTCTAATACACACACACACACACACACACACACACACACACACACACACACACACACACACACACACACACACACACACACACACACACACACACACACACACACACCCACAGACCTTCAGGCCAGTGCAAACTACTCCTAAACCGGAAAACTCAAACCCTAACCCAAACACAAACCTAACCCTAAAACTAACCAAACACAGGAGTTGGGATGCCCCGTGTCTCAACGGTTGAGATCTGGCCCACATTGAGGCATTGCACACTGCATTGAGGGATACTTGGAGAAAAGAGGCCAGGTGAAGCTACATACTTTGATAAAAACAACACAAATTAATGCAACCGGAAGACTCGCGACTATTGAAGTTAAACCAGCGTAAAGAAGGCAAAACAAATTACCTTCAGAATCATTTACATACTGGAAAAATGTGGCAGTCAACTAGTTCTCCAGTGTAGGTATTGTAATTATAGTAGTTATTTTGTGAGAGGAGTATAAAGAATAAAGGTCCCTTGAAATAGCGGGAGTTAGCAATGTATTTGTGTGTGTGTGTGTGTGTGTGTGTGTGTGTGTGTGTGTGTGTGTGTGTGTGTGTGTGTGTGTGTGTGTGTGTGTGTGTGTGTGTGTGTGTGTGTGTGTGTGTGTGTGTGTGTGTGTGTGTGTGTGTGTGTGTGTGTGTGTGTGTGTGGCTAAATTCCTGCTGTAGCTTTGTCTATTTACTTGCCAGTCACCTCTTGATGTTTTAGCTCTCACTTTGTTCAAGTATGCCAGGTCTGTCTGTTGAGTCTCAAGAGCATTTCCACATGTTTTACTTTTATCACCAGTCAAGGAAGCTATTTATTGTGATTTATGATGTTTCGTTTCTAAACCCGGGCTGTAAAGTGAGTTTTATTTAGTGACTAATTGATGTAGGCCTATTTCCTGCCTGGTCACACGCACGCGCACACACACACACACACACACACACACACACACACACACACACACACACACACACACACACACACACACACACACACACACACACACACACACACCCACAGACCTTCAGGCCAGTGCAAACTACTCCTAAACCGGAAACCTCAAACCCCAACCCAAACACAAACCTAACCCTAAAACTAACCAAACACAGGAGTTGGGACGCCCCGTGTCTCAACGGTTGAGATCTGGCCCACATTGAGGCATTGCACACTGCATTGAGGGATACTTGGAGAAAAGAGGCCAGGTGAAGCTACATACTTTGATAAAAACAACACAAATTAATGCAACCGGAAGACTCGCGACTATTGAAGTTAAACCAGCGTAAAGAAGGCAAAACAAATTACCTTCAGAATCATTTACATACTGGAAAAATGTGGCAGTCAACTAGTTCTCCAGTGTAGGTATTGTAATTATAGTAGTTATTTTGTGAGAGGAGTATAAAGAATAAAGGTCCCTTGAAATAGCGGGAGTTAGCAATGTATTTGTGTGTGTGTGTGTGTGTGTGTGTGTGTGTGTGTGTGTGTGTGTGTGTGTGTGTGTGTGTGTGTGTGTGTGTGTGTGTGTGTGTGTGTGTGTGTGTGTGTGTGTGTGTGTGTGTGTGGCTAAATTCCTGCTGTAGCTTTGTCTATTTACTGGCCAGTCACCTCTTGATGTTTTAGCTCTCACTTTGTTTAAGTATGCCAGGTCTGTCTGTTGAGTCTCAAGAGCATTTCCACATGTTTTACTTTTATCACCAGTCAAGGAAGCTATTTATTGTGATTTATGATGTTTCGTTTCTAAACCCGGGCTGTAAAGTGAGTTTTATTAAGTGACTAATTGATGTAGGCCTATTTCCTGCCTGGTCACACGCACGCGCACACACACACACACACACACACACACACACACACACACACACACACACACACACACACACACACACACACACACACACACACACACACACACACACACACACACACACACACCCACAGACCTTCAGGCCAGTGCAAACTACTCCTAAACCGGAAACCTCAAACCCCAACCCAAACACAAACCTAACCCTAAAACTAACCAAACACAGGAGTTGGGACGCCCCGTGTCTCAACGGTTGAGATCTGGCCCACATTGAGGCATTGCACACTGCATTGAGGGATACTTGGAGAAAAGAGGCCAGGTGAAGCTACATACTTTGATAAAAACAACACAAATTAATGCAACCGGAAGACTCGCGACTATTGAAGTTAAACCAGCGTAAAGAAGGCAAAACAAATTACCTTCAGAATCATTTACATACTGGAAAAATGTGGCAGTCAACTAGTTCTCCAGTGTAGGTATTGTAATTATAGTAGTTATTTTGTGAGAGGAGTATAAAGAATAAAGGTCCCTTGAAATAGCGGGAGTTAGCAATGTATTTGTGTGTGTGTGTGTGTGTGTGTGTGTGTGTGTGTGTGTGTGTGTGTGTGTGTGTGTGTGTGTGTGTGTGTGTGTGTGTGTGTGTGTGTGTGTGTGTGTGTGTGTGTGTGTGTGTGGCTAAATTCCTGCTGTAGCTTTGTCTATTTACTGGCCAGTCACCTCTTGATGTTTTAGCTCTCACTTTGTTCAAGTATGCCAGGTCTGTCTGTTGAGTCTCAAGAGCATTTCCACATGTTTTACTTTTATCACCAGTCAAGGAAGCTATTTATTGTGATTTATGATGTTTCGTTTCTAAACCCGGGCTGTAAAGTGAGTTTTATTAAGTGACTAATTGATGTAGGCCTATTTCCTGCCTGGTCACACGCACGCGCACACACACACACACACACACACACACACACACACACACACACACACACACACACACACACACACACACACACGCCATGTTGTGTACACTGTTCTTTTTGGAGTAGATGAATTTGCTGTGGCCATATTACAAATAGCATGACTATCTTAAATAGCAAATCTGTTAAACAGAACAGGACTCAACGAGCCAAAAAGAAAATTGCAGAATAATGTTTCAAAAAGCATAAAATAATAAAAGACTTATCTTCTTCACTGAGTTACGACTCCTTTTCAGTTGAACAGAATGTATTGTATGCTGTGACTGAGATTAAAAAGATTAAAAAGGAGATATACTCAAAATAAATGGTGTTATGTATATGCTCGTGAACACCCTTGATGACCTGTATCTAAACATTATTCTAACATTAACCCTAAAAAAAACAAGCTTTGAACCTTTGAAGTTTCCTTTTCTTTCTTGTCAATAACAGATACAAAATGCAGAATTCACAGACCTATCAGTGAGACACAACAAACTACCAATATATTGATTATTTGTATGACATTATCTTGCTTTATCCAAAGTTAATCCCTCTCTGTTTGTGAAGACTGTGCCTTGTTGCCACTGGGTATAAATCTGTCTGAAATTGTGGCGTGTTTCAGTTTGGTTGGTAACAGTTTCATGTGATTCAGTGAGACAGACTATTGGGCACCATGTGTACGCACTGACATTCCTCTGTGTGACGGTTCTCAACTCGAGCAATTGAGACGGTCAGAGAAATGCCAAAGTCAGGGGAAGTCACATTGGTTTCAAAAGCCGCTTTCACACCAAGTACTTTGCCGTACTTAGGCCCCGGCCACACGAGGACGAAAACGGCTAAACGCATAGGATTAACGCAAACGCAAAAAAGCTTCCGTCCACACGCAATATTCACCGGATAGTGTCTGTCCACACGAGACAGCTCCGTTTAGCTCCAACCGCTGGAGAAGCTGCAGTACATATGCAGGAGCCTGTACGTGGCGCTGTAACTTCCACAAAAGCAGCGAAGAAGCATGGTTGTCATGGTTGCCCTTCTGTTTATTCTCCGCGGTGGGGGCCGAGGGAAGCGGGCAGAGTTTTTCGCCAGTCAACGTGTATTAAAGTTTAAATCTTCCGACAAAATTATAAAAGTGCCGGTCAAAGGTCTTCTTTGTTATTTATTGAGCTTTAACCTCTTAAGCCCGAGGGTCCCCCCAGTGGACCCCCCCCACAGTTTTTTTACGAGACTATGTCTCAGGGCTTCTTAACATTTATGAAACTATTAATGTTCCATACCCTTTTAACGGTAAGAAACTCCGCAAACTGACAATGTGAAAAATTTTAGCTAAAAGAAACACAAGAGTAATACCAAGCCTTTGAATTAGCATGGAGCGAAAAAATGCTAACTAATGCTAACGGACTTTTGCACAGCACTCACGGTAGAAATGCCCTTATTACTTATCGTAACTGCACAAACAAGATATACGATTTAAAGCTGAGACTCCACAGATTCCAGACATGTAATATCATCACTGTACGACCCCGAATTCCTGGAGCTATCAGCCAGAAAAGAGAAAGTAAACAACATCCGGTTTCAAAAATATTACAATAATTACGTCTTACCTTTTCTGATTTGTGATCAAAAGTTGTGTTCACCGGAATAAAAACGCCGCTCAAGGTTAATCCAATGTCTTTGTGTCACGTAGACATTTTGACTGATAATCCATCATCATATTTATGGCAATATACTGGGTATAAAGTTTTGCAGTCCAGGCATGCACTTTCAGATATGCTTTGTTCGCTTCTCTATTACGTCCGCAATGGTAATGTTTACGTGGATTTGGGAACTGCCCATCGATTCTATTGGTTCTGATGGTTAAGAAAAAGGTGTAAATCACACGAATCGACCAATGGGTTCCAGAGATATGGTCCTGCGTAAAGTATAAAGAATGCCAGCCAGTTTAAGTACATTACGCAGCCGACATAATTTATTGTTTACTACGTAACAGCAGGAATTGCAGGAGCACAGAGCGGACTGCAGATAACGGAATTGCAGTTTTATTGCTTATAAATTATCAGAACATTTCAAAGGGGACACAGCCCCATTGGATATTAACCTATGGATTAACTACATCATCGTTTTTATCGTTTTAATGCCATTGAAGACCAGTTTAGACCAGACAAAGAGGAAGGTAAGCCGTTAGCCTAGCGCATGTTAGTACCTAACGCCACTTGTTTTGATGTACGTTTTTGTTGATAACGTCGCGAGTTTGTATCTTTCAGTGTTGAGGTGGGCACCGTTAGATTCTATGTCTTTACGATCATAAACAATGTGTTGGATGTGCAGCTAGGATAAGTAATAAGGGAGCTAGGAGTGATTTTCGGTGCAGTAATAGGTTAGCATTTTTCGCTCGGGGCTAATTCAGATGCTCACTGTTAGCATTGTGTGTTTTTTTTGGAAAAAAAAAAAAAATTCACAACAGTTGTATTTGGATGGAATGAATACCTATAGTGAAAATTCAAAGTAATAAAATGATTTTTACAGTGAAAAAGTTCAAATGGAACTGATGGTTCCCAAATTTCCCAGAGGTGAGTCCGCCTGGACTTTATTTTTCTAAACCTCTCTAAAAAGGTCAAATTTCACTTGTTTTGCATCAATCTTTATACAGGGTACTTATTATATGTTATAGTTTGGATTCCTAAAGCTTTTAGTCTACTCACCCATCATTCAAGGGTGGTTTCTACTATAAGTAATGTTTTTGTTTTAGGAAGACATTAGAATTTACATGTTTTTACTATGTTCCATCTGAATTTACTTTAAAATAAAAACATCTATATTGATTCTGACACTTCTACATCCAACTCACAGATGTAACCTTGCTTTGAGAGAAAAGATTATTAATTTACCCCTTTTAGAAGTGAAGATATAGTCTTTGTTGTGTTAGTGGCATTTTCGAGCCTGAAACCTGAAAAACAGGCTCAGGGCTTAAGAGGTTAAAACAAATGAATAACGACTCTATATAATAATAAAATACACGGAGCCTCTCTTTTTCCTCCCTCTCTTCGGACAGGTCAGTGTCTGTTTCATGCAGCAGCGGATCCAGTAATGAGTGACCCGGCCGACAGTAAAAATAAACATATTTATAACTAGTTTAGGTAGTTTGAGAGGTAATTAAAATAGCTAAGGGTGATGATCTGACTTGAAGTGTGTGTTTTACTCCGTTCACCGCCGCATCACAGCGGGAGGAGCTGCAGGTGAGCAGAGCTGCGTGTCTCCGTCCTGTCAGATTAGACTTCACTCGCGTTTATGTCCATATCGAGAGAAAGATAAATAATCTGAATTCAGTGTGCAGTTTACTTTGACGCGGGGGTGAGCAGCAGAGGTGGGGAGAGGCGGGGCTATTGCCTCATCATTATCAGAACATGATCGTATAGGGCGTACACACGGAGCCGTTTGACCCCCCAGAGCGTTGCGTATGCCGTTCTATTCACCTTGGGACCCGTTATCGTTTCCGCAGTCGTTTAGTGCCGTATTCGGTCGTCCTTCGTGTGGCCGAACGGTCTATATGACACTAAACAGTAACGCAAACGACCGTTTTCGTCCTCGTGTGGCCGGGGCCTTAGTGCCGGCACTTAGTACCCCCATGGAACTAAGTACAGATCGCGTTCACACCCGAAGAAGTTCGTACTTTCTTCTCCCCAGGATAGTAACACCTCTCTAGCAGGCACTAAAAATGGGGGGAAAGGTTCTCATGAACTAAGTTCTCTTTTTGGTGTGAACGCAAAATTCCAGCCACTAACGGAACTAAATGGGAAAAGTACGGGGAACAGTACTCCGGTGTGAACGCGCCTAAAGACACTATGCTAACAAAGGCCACACAAGGCCACGCTATCATGCAAATCAACACTCACATGAACATCTTGGTAACCTGTCATCACAAACAGCATATGAAATCGTGAGCTAAAACTTGACTAACTTTTGTGTTTTGTATAAAAACAAAAAGGGTTGCATTCTGCCTGCTGTCAGCATATGCACCTCTGTTTGTAACATGTTAGTCTCTGAAGCCCCTCCAAGAGAAATATCTAATATATGGCGCTGTGTTTTCATGTGAGCATCTGTTCCTTTGATGGTCGAAGTGGTCTTGCATTCATGGAAAAATGCATATACTGTAAATGCACAGGTTTTTAATTCTGATGAATATGCGCTTACTGAGCTGCACGGATGTTATTTTCTCTTCTGTTATCTGATCTGCAGGAAAAGGTCAGAAGGGCACGTCTTTTCCATAATTGGTTCATCTGTTGACTTGGTTTTAGAGAACAGGGAAAGATTCCCATTATAATTTCCCAGAGTTCAACTTGTGATGCCTTCAAATGATATACTGGGACAGCTGTGTGTGGACTAGAGCCTTGATGTTAGGACAGGGGGTCACAAGTTCAAACCCCACTGCAGTCAGCATGTCGTTGTGTCCCTGAGACACTTCACCCCAAAGTGCTCCTGTGGGGATTGTCCACAGTACTGAGTATGTTAGTCGCTTTGGATAAAAGCGTCTAACAAGTAACATGTCATGTAATGTATATTTTTTCCGACCAATGATCCAAAACCAAAATTCAATTTACAATTTTGTGCTTTTAAGAAATGTTTCAGCATGTGTATATATAAATAATAATAGTTAATTGATATATTGATTGATTCAAACTAGTAGTTGGCTTCTAACCAAAAATAATCATGTATTTTAATAAGAGAATAATGTAAAAACAATTATTAAACATAATAATAACTAAATAATAATAATATGAATAAGACAATAAATAAGATAAAATAAAGATAATAATTATTTAAATAAATAAATACAATTGCTATGCATCCTCTTAATAATAATACTAATAATAATACAAAATATTTAATATAAATAAAGGTTAAAAAAGTATTTCTAAAGCTCTACTCTCTACTTTGAGCCATATAATAATAATAATTAAATAAGGTTTAAATATAATTTTTGATTAAAAATAAATATACAATGAAACAAATACTTAAAACAAGGTTTAATTCAGTTTTCTCTCTGGTGGTTCTCCTTAATTCTTCAAGCCAGCATATTCACTGTCCAAACCAGAACTCTGTCTTTGGTGAGCACCGTCCCGCCTCGCTCAGCATGCTCAGAGATCTTTGCGCTGCGGTGTGAAGTCTACCACCTGGGGTCAGACTGAGCCAAGCACCCAGGGGGGACAAGTCATGATAGCTCGCAAACCTCAAAGTGCCGTAAAGTCTCCTCTGAATGATGTGTTGTCTGCCTTGTTTGCCCCCGGGCTTCATCAATGAGCTGCAAATGTAATGGGGTCAAAGGTTCCAGGCCGAGTAAATAAACAGGCGTAACAACAGCAGTCTTTCACTAAAGAAGCACATTTCTCAGTTTGATGGTTGCTGGGTGACTGACCACATACCTCCAACAGACACCCTGCCACTTACTTTAAGTGTGATCCTTCAACCTGCAAGGACCCCTGGAGGTCAGGCATGAATCAGTCTGGGCAAATGACCCATGCAAAATTCAATTTACAAATATTTAACTGAGGGAGCGACTGGGATGGTTTAGTGCCTTTGACTTCCAAATGCAGAGTCCCCCGCTTGTACATAAAACATTTAAAGGTCACCTATTATGCAAAATCCACTTCTTCATGTCTCTTCTACATCAACATGTGTCCCCTCTTCTCCATGTCTCTTCTACATCAACATGTGTCCCCTCTTCTTCATGTCTCTTCTACATCAACATGTGTCCCCTCTTCTTCATGTCTCTTCTACATCAACATGTGTCCCCTCTTCTCCATGTCTTTTCTACATCAACATGTGTCCCCTCTTCTTCGTGTCTCTTCTACATCAACATGTGTCCCCTCTTCTTCATGTCTCTTCTACATCAACATGTGTCCCCTCTTCTTCATGTCTCTTCTACATCAACATGTGTCCCCTCTTCTCCATGTCTTTTCTACATCAACATGTGTCCCCTCTTCTTCGTGTCTCTTCTACATCAACATGTGTCCCCTCTTCTTCGTGTCTCTTCTACATCAACATGTGTCCCCTCTTCTTCATATCTCTTCTACATCAACATGTGTCCCCTCTTCTCCATGTCTCTTCTACATCAACATGTGTCCCCTCTTCTTCATGTCTCTTCTACATCAACATGTGTCCCCTCTTCTTCATGTCTCTTCTACATCAACATGTGTCCCCTCTTCTCCATGTCTCTTCTACATCAACATGTGTCCCCTCTTCTCCATGTCTCTTCTACATCAACATGTGTCCCCTCTTCTCCATGTCTCTTCTACATCAACATGTGTCCCCTCTTCTCCATGTCTCTTCTACATCAACATGTGTCCCCTCTTCTCCATGTCTCTTCTACATCAACATGTGTCCCCTCTTCTTCATGTCTCTTCTACATCAACACGTGTCCCCTCTTCTCCATGTCTCTTCTAAATCAACATGTGTCCCCTCTTCTCCATGTCTCTTCTACATCAACATGTGTCCCCTCTTCTCCATGTCTCTTCTACATCAACATGTGTCCCCTCTTCTCCATGTCTCTTCTACATCAACATGTGTCCCCTCTTCTTCATGTCTCTTCTACATCAACATGTGTCCCCTCTTCTCCATGTCTCTTCTACATCAACATGTGTCCCCTCTTCTCCATGTCTCTTCTACATCAACATGTGTCCCCTCTTCTCCATGTCTCTTCTACATCAACATGTGTCCCCTCTTCTTCATGTCTCTTCTACATCAACATGTGTCCCCTCTTCTTCATGTCTTTTCTACATCAACATGTGTCCCCTCTTCTTCATGTCTCTTCTACATCAACATGTGTCCCCTCTTCTTCATGTCTCTTCTACATCAACATGTGTCCTCTCTTCTTCATGTCTCTTCTACATCAACATGTGTCCCCTCTTCTTCATGTCTCTTCTACATCAACATGTGTCCCCACTTCTCCATGTCTTTTCTACATCAACATGTGTCCCCTCTTCTTCATGTCTCTTCTACATCAACATGTGTCCCCTCTTCTTCATGTCTCTTCTACATCAACATGTGTCCCCTCTTCTTCATGTCTCTTCTACATCAACATGTGTCCCCTCTTCTCCATGTCTTTTCTACATCAACATGTGTCCCCTCTTCTCCATGTCTCTTCTACATCAACATGTGTCCTCTCTTCTTCATGTCTCTTCTACATCAACATGTGTCCCCTCTTCTCCATGTCTCTTCTACATCAACATGTGTCCCCTCTTCTTCATATCTCTTCTACATCAACATGTGTCCCCTCTTCTTCATGTCTCTTCTACATCAACATGTGTCCCCTCTTCTTCATGTCTCTTCTACATCAACATGTGTCCCCTCTTCTCCATGTCTCTTCTACATCAACATGTGTCCCCTCTTCTCCATGTCTCTTCTACATCAACATGTGTCCCCTCTTCTTCATATCTCTTCTACATCAACATGTGTCCCCTCTTCTTCATGTCTCTTCTACATCAACATGTGTCCCCTCTTCTTCATGTCTCTTCTACATCAACATGTGTCCCCTCTTCTCCATGTCTCTTCTACATCAACATGTGTCCCCTCTTCTTCATGTCTCTTCTACATCAACATGTGTCCCCTCTGTGGAAAGAGATTCTGAAAGCTTCAGGAAAAAAGTTTCTCTCTCTTTTTGTCCTGATCCATTTCTATAAAAACCTCTCTGAAATAAGCTGAATCAGATGTTGGCCACTGCTTGTTGTCATAACGTTGTGTTTCCCAGTAATATGCTCTATGCTCTCGAGAGGACAATTTATCTCAGTTTACACAAATCCACCGACCCCTGAACTTGTCATCACGCCATCATTTATCTTACTGTACATCGTGTCATTTAATCCGTCTTCATTTATGTGCCATTTCTGCAGTGGAGACAGAGTCAAGTTTGTTGAAATAGAGATTAATGGTTGCCTCGAGTCCTATTATGGTCTTTACTCATGACGTGATACACGTGTTCTCTCAATGTTGAATGTCTGAGACTTTGTTATATGTGCTTCCAGCTGTCTGGCCACAACACTAATCAAAAGGAGATTTGTTATCCCAACGAGGCTTTTTTTTTGTCCATTCACCCATAATGGATACAAGCCCATTTTCCTTCTGTGACTTACAGTAACTCAGATGTATTCTTACAGTAGGAAAAAGAACTTTGAACAATAGAAAAATGGGAATTGTACCACCAGCTAGTGCAGGGGTGTCAAACTCAAGGCCCGGGGGCCAAATCCGGCCCGCGACTTCATTTAATGTGGCCCCACAAGAGCTCTGAAAGAATATGATACGTTTATTATACGGTTACATGCCAATTTACAGAAGCACGTTGCCCATAAACTACATGTCCCACAATGCATCTCCAATATGAATTTTGTTCAGAATTTGACTTTTTTCTCAAAATTTGACTTTTTTGTTCAAAATTTCAATTTGGCTTTTTAAAAAAAAATCTTTTGTGACATTCTCACTGAAGAGACTTCCAATTATTTGCCCTAGACTTCTGCTTTCAGATGTAGCTAATTATGAAGTTATTACCCTATCCGATAATAATCCAATGCAGAGGCAATAATGTAATATAATACATACGTTTACATATATTAAATATTTATATATGTTTTTTTATATAGTCTTAAAGTTACAACCGGCCCTTTGAGTGCAACAATAATGCTGATGTGGCCCGCGATGAAATTGAGTTCGACACCGCTGAGCTAGTGAATTCAAATGTTTACTTATTCGAAACAAAGCATCACATTCGGGAAAAAAAAACCTCATACTCGAACAAAAATACCTAAAGGCTCCTTTCCAAGCATCAAAGAACCATCACTTCATTTTAATGTATATTACATGTTTAATAGTTTCATGCACTGTGTGAGAAAAAAAGAACGAAACACTTAGCACTTTTAGTATGACATCCACTTAGTTACTTTAAGACTTCAACATTTATTTGGTTGGAACTGGAAACCCTTGTTATCAAACATCAAGCAGCTGATCTCAATAATCCCTGCTGCCAGTTTCCAAAATCTTGTACATAGTTTTCCCAGGGCATTAAACGGGTTACAGCAGCATGATTGGAAAATGACATTTTCACCCATCATGCAATGTGTGTGTGTGTGTGTGTGTGTGTGTGTGTGTGTGTGTGTGTGTGTGTGTGTGTGTGTGTGTGTGTGTGTGTGTGTGTGTGTGTGTGTGTGTGTGTGTGTGTGTGTGTGTGTGTGTGTGTGTGTGTGTGTGTGTGTGTGTGTGTGCGTGCGTTGCTGCATGTAGCAGCTGCGTGTGTGTAAACTAGCATTACTGTGTGTGGCCTAGCATTACTATCCTTGTGGGAACCCTGGATTACTAGTGACCTGAAAACTCTTTTAAATAAGAAAAAGGAAGCTTTTAAGTCTGGGAACAAATCACAAGTATCCAGCATGAGCTGAGGGACAAGCTGAGGAGGGGCAGGGATTCCTACAGGAAGAAGCTGGAGGCCAAGCTCCAGCAGAACAATAGCAGGGATGTCTGGGCTGGGATGAAGGCCATTACTGGCTTCAAAGGGAGAGACAGACTGACTGTGGGCACCCTGGAGAGGGCCAACGAGCTGAACACCTTCTTCAATAGGTTTCGCTCTCCGCCCGCTGCTGTCTCCACCTCCACTTCACACCTCACCTCCACCACTCAGTGAGAATCCTGGGGTGGCATGGTTAGCCTCGCTGCGGGGACACGGTGGACCTCTGTCGCCTGTCAGCACAACTTCAATGATGCCGTTTAAAAACACATTAAGGGTGGTACCGGCCGTGAGCGAGCGGAGCAACCGACCGTGAGCAAGCGGAGCAACCGGTCGTTCTGTGATTCTCCAGATTCTAGGGGGTCACTACTCAGCCTGGCTTCAGCATCCCCCCTCTGCTCACCTTGCCTCTGACCCCCCCCTGCCGAGCACACTGGACTTTACCACCTCACCTTTGATGTGCCTCCCCTCCACTGAGGCTGGAGCCACACGAGAACGGTAACGCAAACGAACCGAAACTGGTGCTGCCGCGGCTGCGTCATGATGCCACCTTTTACGTCGCTGATTTTCTCCCCAACGGCGCTCACAACAACAACAACAATGGGGGACTGCGTCGGGTCGATGATCGTGTTGCTTTTAATCATACGAAGCCAGATTAAATTAAAGAACTACTTCTCCAACCATATACTTTTCTCCAGAGTGGTTCATGGATTATTAATGTGTTTCAGCGGCATTTACCAACCGCTGCACTGCTGCCCGCTGTTTGGCATCACAACGCTGTTATGAAAGTTTCTCTGGTATAAAATGGGTGATGTTAGCATAGCAACCAAAGCTAAACTGACTATCTTGACGACTTGTTGCTATCCTATTGTGGCATAAGCCGTTTTACTAGAGGCACATTTTACCGGCGTATTTTTCATTATGATTCTAGTTGTGATTGTCGGACATGACAACCTGTGCAGCCCATCTATTGATTCCATCCGATAGCTGCTATAATACAAAACAAAACGTCTGCCTCTCTCCACAATGATCAATAACAACGAACGGATGGTCAAAGTAAGGAACAAATAAACAGAATCACACGAAGCCTGGTTAGTGTTGTGGTTGTGTTCTCGTCACTTTGCTCAGCGCTACTGCTTGTTACAACTTTCATTTGCCGTACTCGCCATAAACTGTTATTGCTCAGGTTGATCCCGGCGGTGACACCAGCAGGATCAATAAACTGATCAGGAAAGCTGGGTCTGTCATCGGCATCAAGCTGGACCCCTTTGAAGCTGTGGTGGAGAGGAGGACACTGAACAGGCTGTTGTCCATCATGGATAACCCCAACCATCCTCTCCACCTGCAGCTGGACAGTCAGCGGAGCGCCTTCTCCAACAGACTGCTGCAGCTCCGCTGTCACAAGGACCGACACAGGAACACATTCCTGCCCACTGCAATAACTCTGTACAACAAATCACCTCTGGCTGGAAGAGAACTCTCTGCTCCATAGTTTCTCTTGGAATAAAACCACATTTTACATTTATATAAACTGTTCAATATTTAATATTAATATTTCTTCTGTCATATATTTATGTATATATATATATTTGTATATATAATGCCTTGTTAAATTTAACATGTATATGTCATACTTTCTTGTTTATTTCTAGTCTTTGCATTTTTATTGTACAATGCCTTGTCTTTTTATGCTGCTGCAACACAAACAAAATCCCAAATTGGGATCAATAAAGTACTTCTTATCTTATCTTATGGTCAATCGACTGTGGCTGTGAGCAGAGGTGGGAAGTAGTGGAGTACAAATACTTTGTCACTGTACTTAAGTACATTTTTCTGGTATCAGTACTTTGCTCCACTACTTATTTTTCTGACGACTTTTTACTTTCTACTTCTTACATGTTGAACACAAATACCTGTACTTTCTACTTCTTACATGTTGAACACAAATACCTGTACTTTCTACTTCTTACATGTTGAACTCGAATACCTGTACTTTCTACTTCTTACATTTTGAACACAAATACCTGTACTTTCTACTTCTTACATGTTGAACTCAAATACCTGTACTTTCTACTTCTTACATGTTGAACACAAATACCTGTACTTTCTACTTCTTACATGTTGAACTCAAATACCTGTACTTTCTACTTCTTACATGTTGAACACAAATACCTGTACTTTCTACTTCTTACATGTTGAACACAAATACCTGTACTTTCTACTTCTTACATGTTGAACACAAATACCTGTACTTTCTACTTCTTACATGTTGAACACAAATACCTGTACTTTCTACTTCTTACATGTTGAACACAAATACCTGTACTTTCTACTTCTTACATGTTGAACACAAATACCTGTACTTTCTACTTCTCACATGTTGAACTCAAATACCTGTACTTTCTACTTCTTACATGTTGAACACAAATACCTGTACTTTCTACTTCTTACATGTTGAACACAAATACCTGTACTTTCTACTTCTTACATGTTGAACACAAATACCTGTACTTTCTAGGCGTATTTCCACCTCCAACCCACAACCTTCTGATTAAAAGACGACCGCACTCCCTCACAGCCAGAGATGGCAAAAGTACACACATCCTGTACTCAAGTAGAAGTACAGATACTCGTGTTTAAAAATACTCTGGTAAAAGTAGAAGTACTGATTAAACTTCTTTACTCAAGTCAAAGTAAAGAGGCTTTGAAATATACTTAAGTAAAAAGTACCCATAACTAGCAGCTGTTTGAAAGAGTACCTGACCTCCCTTTATATTAATAGAACAATAATGTCATTGTTAGCTAATGAATGTTTCCATGCTGAACAACGGCAACATGACAACGTTTTCCATTGGTCCCTCTTCTTTAGAGAAGACCAGGAAATGATGGATACACGGATCGTGTTCAAATCAATAGGCACGCAATGACTCTGAAGAATAATGATCACGCCACCAAACACACATTCAGACTAAAGGAACCAGCTGTTTGGGAAATGTAAGAAGTAGAAAGTACAGGTATTTGAGTTCAACATGTAAGAAGTAGAAAGTACAGGTATTTGAGTTCAACATGTAAGAAGTAGAAAGTACAGGTATTTGGGTTCAACATGTAAGAAGTAGAAAGTTCAGGTATTTGTATTCAACATGTAAGAAGTAGAAAGTACAGGTATTTGGGTTCAACATGTAAGAAGTAGAAAGTACAGGTATTTGTGTTCAAAATGTAAGAAGTAGAAAGTACAGGTATTTGAGTTCAACATGTAAGAAGTAGAAAGTACAGGTATTTGTGTTCAACATGTAAGAAGTAGAAAGTACAGGTATTTGTGTTCAACATGTAAGAAGTAGAAAGTACAGGTATTTGAGTTCAACATGTAAGAAGTAGAAAGTACAGGTATTTGTGTTCAACATGTAAGAAGTAGAAAGTACAGGTATTTGTGTTCAACATGTAAGAAGTAGAAAGTACAGGTGTTTGTGTTCAACATGTAAGAAGTAGAAAGTACAGGTATTTGTGTTCAACATGTAAGAAGTAGAAAGTACAGGTATTTGTGTTCAACATGTAAGAAGTAGAAAGTACAGGTATTTGTGTTCAACATGTAAGAAGTAGAAAGTACAGGTATTTGGGTTCAACATGTAAGAAGTAGAAAGTACAGGTATTTGTGTTCAACATGTAAGAAGTAGAAAGTACAGGTATTTGTGTTCAACATGTAAGAAGTAGAAAGTACAGGTATTTGTGTTCAACATGTAAGAAGTAGAAAGTACAGGTATTTGGGTTCAAAATGTGAGAAGTAGAAAGTACAGGTAATTTGGGTTCAACATGTAAGAAGTCAAAGTAAAAAGTCGTCAGAAAAGTAAGTAGTGGAGTAAAGTACTGATACCAGAAACATGTACTTAAGTACAGTAACAAAGCATTTGTAGTCCACTACTTCCCACCTCTGCTCCTGTGTCTTGCTTCACGTCTGCTGATAAAAGTCAAGTGGGTTTTCCCAGAAGCTAGAGACAACTCGTGTCAGAATCCGAAAACCTGCAGGCAAAGCAGAGACGTCAAAAATAACCGAGGCCTCTAATTGCTGCCTAGAAGCTCAACATTTGACAAGCACATGGCTAAAAGCAATCTGTTGAATATCTTAAACAAATACCACCCAGCTAGTTATTATTATTATCATCGTTCGTTAAGACACTTGTTCGCCTCTCTTCCCTCGAAGCCACTATGTTTAGCATTCGCTGCACAGATTTGTGTGTCATGCAGGTGAAGCAGAAAGAGATCAGATGCCAGATTGCACGCACCACCCTGCAGGAAGTTGCTTTCCCTGGAATTTCTTTCAAGGGGAAAGGTGTCTGGAGGTGTGTGACCTGTGTGAAAAATGGTGATGGTAATCAACACTGACATCCTGGTGGTTTCTCACAACAATGTATTAGAGCATCACATTTCTCTTTATTGCACTTATTGCAGATTTACTTAAAAAAGAGCACTGCTTTTACATCCATGGGGTTCTACATTCCTGCTAATGTAACAATTGTTTATTATTAATTACACGATATTGATCAAATGGCTCGTCTGATTAGTCCGATTTCAGCACTTCCGGTTCCCTCGTCTCAAAGTCAGCACTTATTTATAAATATAAAATTCAAAAGTAAGGCTTAGAGAAGCTAATAGAGAAAATGTAACCTAGCTAGCTAAAGGTTTTATTAAAGGTCTCCTATCATACTGTTTTTCATCAATATATTATAGGTCTCAGATACAAAACATGTCTCTGAAGTGTTTGGCTCCAAACACCAAACAGATCGTTGCAGCATTACCCATAATCCCCTCTGTTTCAGCCCTGTTTCCAAAGAGCTGATTCTCTGTCTGTTACTTTAGATGAAAATAAGGAGCCCCTCCCCACGCCCCTCTGAGAGACATTTGGTTACAAAGAACTCAATGGTGCTCTAGGAGGAGATTCAGGTGATAAGGGGGGGGGGGGGGGTTACCTTGGTTGGTGATTGGCTAATGGTTACACAAGAAAAAACATCGTTATGACATCATAAAGTGGCCAAAATCTGATCAGCTCATTTTCAGACAAGTTTTTATATAAATGGATCAGGACAAAAAGAGAGAGAATCTTTTTCCACAGAGGGGACACATGTTGATGTAGAAGAGACATGGAGAAGAGGGGACACATGTTGATGTGGAGGAGACATGAAGAAGAGGGGACACATGTTGATGTAGAAGAGACATGAAGGAAGAGGGGACACATGTTTATGTAGAAGAGACATGAAGAAGAGGGGACACATGTTGATGTCAAAGAGACATGAAGAAGAGGGGGCACATGTTGATGTAGAAGAGACATGAAGAAGAGGGGACACATGTTTATGTAGAAGAGACATGGAGAAGAGGGGACACATGTTGATGTAGAAGAGACATGAAGAAGAGGGGACACATGTTGATGTAGAAGAGACATGAAGAAGAGGGGACACATGTTGATGTAGAAGAGACATGAAGAAGAGGGGACACATGTTGATGTTGAAGAGACATGAAGAAGAGGGGACACATGTTGATGTAGAAGAGGTGACCTTTAAATATACTGTCACAACCGTTGACACTTTTGGGCGCTCTACCACTGTAAGAATGGAGCTAATCAAAATAACCAAACACTGCTTTCCAACAGCGCCTCAATTTCACAAACGGTCCATCTGATGCCAGAGTGCACGCCAACGCTCAGAGCAACTATTAAAGAACACACCCTTAAAGCCCGCATCACACTGTCCCGAAATGTACACCCGATGGACACACGAATATTGAATTGTGAATTTCGCACGAAGATTGCCCCGAACCACACACGAAGGCAACATTTACATTACATTTAAGACATACAACTGCAACGAAAGTAACACAAACAATTATGTTACAGTACTATGATACTGTACTGATATTTCCGACTTTGTTCTTTACTTTCTCCGTCTTTATATGTAGAAGATATTACGTTTTCTCCGTAATGTTGTTTCCATAGCAACAACAACTTCCTGTCAACTCTCCTTCAAAATAATATATTATATCCTTTTCAGTTTCACAGAACACAAATTGGGTTATTTACATAATATGTTTACATGATTTTGTTGTGCAATAAAACACCAGATGGACACACGATAAAGGAAATGTTCAAATTCGGCTCTGATCGTAGCAACATCGAGCCATTCGTGAGGGCATCTTAAGCCTTCATATGACCGCCGGTGGAGTTTCTCAGGCTCCGGCAGCAACTTCGTGAGCGGTGGCAAAATCTTTGGCATGCCAAAAAATTGCCGAAGGACCTTGCGAAGGTTCATTTTCGTGTTGAATTCGTGTGTCAATTTTTCCCTTCGTAAGGCCATCGTGAGGGCATCTTGTTATCATCGGTGCCATCGAGCATTCGCCCCGATCAGAGTGAGGGCGAATGCCCGATGGCACCGATGATAACACGAAGATGACACGATTCGACAAGATGCCCTCACGAGTGCCTTACGAAGTTGCCGCTCATGAAGTTGCTGCCGGAGCCTGAGAAACTCCACCGACGGTCATACGATGGCTTAAGATGGCCTCACAAATGGCCCGATGTTGCTACGATCAGAGCCGAATTTGAACATTTCCTTTATCGTGTGTCCATCGGGTGTCAATTTCGGGACAGTGTGACAGGGGCTTTAGCGGATATCCCGAAATTGACACCCGATGGACACACGATAAAGGAAATGTTCAAATTTGAACATTTCCTTTATCGTGTGTCCATCTGGTTGTTTAATTGCACAACAAAATCATGTAAACATATTATGTAAATAACCCAATTTGTGTTCTGTGAAACTAAAAAGGATATAATATATTATTTTGAAGGCGAGTTGACAGGAAGTTGTTGTTGCTATGGAAACAACATGACGGAGAAAACTTAATATCTTCTACATATAAAGACGGAGAAAGTAAAGAACAAAGTCGGAAATATCAGGACTGTATCATAGTACTTTAACATAATTGTTTGTGTTACTTTCGTTGCAGTTGTATGTCTTAAATGTAATGTAAATGTTGCCTTCGTGTGGCTCGGGGCCATCTTCGTGCGAAATTCACAATTCAATATTCGTGTGTCCATCGGGTACACTTCGGGACAGTGTGACAGAGGCTTTAAGGAAGGACTTTGCCAAAAAGCTGATTTGTTCACACCAACTACTTTCATTGTTGCTTTCTAAAATAGCCTCGGGATTCAGCACTCACTTTCATCACAGACAAACAAGTTAGTATTTAATCTGTTTTAATTGGAAGGTAATAACCTGCTCATGTGCCTCACATCCAATGCTATATTGGCCTTACTCCATATTTAAAAAAAGCCTCAGATGATGAGTGCAGAGATGTGTGACGCAAAAAGCCCTGCAGCATATTGCCAGGCCAACAGCAGCACATCACGCTGCATGAAAGGCACATTGTGACCCATTTGACAGTTTAACTATACTGCAGTCAACATGACAGATGTGGCTTCGGCTCACAGGGCGAGTTCAGCCTTTGATTTCCTGCGATGCTTCACTCCCTCTGTTAAAAAGTAATTAATATGATGATGGACATCGTCTCTCTGTCCTGACTCGTGATAAACACCCGTCAACTTCTCCGTACGGCTGCACCATCTGGCAGAAATAAGAAATGAAATATAGATCTTATCATCTTGATTTAATTATATATTCATTGTATGATGTTTTATAGCTCAACGGGACTTTTTATGCTCATTTTCATATTTGTATTTCTTTGCTTCCGATATTTTGACTTTAATGCTTTAATGTTCAAAAAGGTCTTTATTGATTTCTCATACTGCCTGTGCAGAACATTTACATGCACATAAAAGTATACTAGAAAATGCATTTCCTGCAGAAAATGCGTGCGAATGCTGTAAACTGTGAACATTTAAGGCTGAATTTAGCTGAAAATGCAGAAAAAGCTGAATGTGTTATTAGCTGAATGGTAGCTGCTTTTAACTAAAAAAATGAAGAAAAAGCTTAATATTTCAAAGAAAAGGTTTAAAAAAAGGTATAAACAACAACATGTATAGCCTTGATGTCCTGAAATAGCTGAATAATGTAATAGTTGAATGGTTTCTGCAGCTGAAAATAGGCTGAAGGATTTAAACATCAGATGTAAGTAGTAGTGAATGAATTTTTATTAAGATGAGAAAATAAAGTAAAAAGGCTTGGGAAAGCAGCAGAATATTTGAACTGCAAACTTTTGAACTAACTTGATGGTTAATTATCTGTCGCCATGGCAATGGCATTTGATGACACCCCATAAGTAGTAGTACTGATGCTGTTTCAATCACATTAGTATGCATAAAAAGTGGCAGATGACACGCCCCCAATTATGCAAATGAGCTAAGTCCCGCCTCCCATTGTTCGAGACCCTTTGATGTGATTGGGTACAATCATGTTAATGAGCTAAGTCCCGCCTCCCATTGTTCGAGACCCTTTGATGTGAGATAACAGGTAGGTGTGAAAAGCCCCCCAGGGTAGTGCCTTTGTTGTCTATTTCTTTGATGTGTTGATTAAGGTAGTCTCTTTGAAGTTATGTTGTCTGGCCCTGTCCCCCCTTGTAGTCTAATTCTTTGATGTGAGATAACAGGTAGGTGTGAAAAGCACCCCAGGGTAGTGCCTTTGTTGTCTATTTCTTTGATGTGTTGATTAATGCAGTCTCTTTGAAGTTACGCTGTCTGGTCCCCTCAGGGTTGTATAATCTAATTAGCCTGTGATGTTATGGCCTTTGAGGTGGTGTGTTATAAGCCTTTTGATGTTAATCTAGGTGTGTCTTTTGAAGTTATGTGTGAGACTGTCTAACCCCCTCCCCGCCCAGGCCTCTCCCCCCTTTCTCCACCCCCTTCCTTTTGGGCCCTGGGGCTATCAGATAGGGGGAATTAGATGAAAATAGAAATATACTCAAATTAAAAAGACAGTAATTTCCACTTACCAAGTCACCTTGCAAAAAAGAAAAATGGCCAAGAGACGCCTGTGACAACTTACCGCCATCCGTCCGGAGCGCCAGTCAAGAAACGAATGCCACAGCTGTGCGGGAGGCAGACGCCTACAGCCAGAGATCTTTGCATAAACTTATCTCGTGCCCTCTTTTTGGTCATGTGGAGCGCGTTCATGTGTGCTGGAGGAGGGGCTATGTGAGGAAGTGGCAGATTTTCGGTTGTGTACTTTCAAATTCTCGCTCACTGGAGCTGGTTTCTCCAAAATGACCTACCCCCTACCTTAAGAACAATTAACACACACACACACACACACACACACACACACACACACACACACACACACACGTTGGAGTTGGCTTTTGGTGTGGGGGTTAGAGATAAGCCTGGTATGTTAATCTATATGTTGATTAAGACACTCTCTGTGAGGTGAGAAGCGAGGGGATGGAGTTAGTCTTTAAAAAGAAATACGCTCAAAACTAAATAAAACAGCCATTAATTTTCACTCACTAAGACACCTAAAAACGTTATTGTCCTCTCTAGATTTGATTCAGGGTTTTGCTTTAAATGATTAGTGCTTGCTAAGGATGTTTCTTTTCAAGTTTTTGTGAAACTGTTAACTACAAGGAAGTATCTGTTTTTTGCAAAGAAGGTATTCATATTAATTTAAAAAAGATCTTATTTAGGTTTTTGTGTACTACACTCCTTCTAATCCAGGGAGTTTAGGAGGTGTGGATAAACTCCATAGAGCTGTACAGAATGAAATGGGTAAACAAGTAAATGTAGAGAAAGTCAGAGAATATTTATCTGAGCAGGATGCATATACTTTGCATAAGCCGGCTCGGGTGCATTTTGTAAGAAACAGAGTTTTCGTACTCAGACCGCTACAACAATTTCAAGCAGATCTTTGCGATATACAGTCGCTGTCCAAATATAATGATGGTTTTAATTATTTGTTAACAGTCGTAGATGTATTTTCGAAAAAAGCCTATGCTCAGGCATTAAAGAAGAAGACGGGCATAGAGGTTACCAAGGCCTTTGATACCATTTTAACACACAGTCAGATGCCCAAAAAGATACAAACAGACGCAGGGAAAGAATTCTTTAACAAAGTTTTTCAAACCTTATTGAAGAAACGAGGTATTGCACATTATGCAACAGCCAGTGATATGAAGGCATGTATGGTAGAGAGATTTAACCGTACGCTGAAAACTAAAATGTGGCGGTATTTTACAGCTAAAAACACTCATAGATATATAGACGTCTTACCTGAACTAATTGAAAGTTACAATAATAGTTATCATCGAAGTATTAAAATGACACCAATGCAGGTGACCAAGGAAAATGCGGCTCAAGTGTTTCGGAACCTGTATACCCCCTCTGGCCTTCCTAAAAAAGCTGCTGCCAAAATGAACTTTAAGGAGGGGGAGCTTGTAAGGATATCCAAATTGAGAGGGGTATTTGATAAAAAATATGAGCAGAGTTTTACAGGGTAGTGGTCAGCTTTTAAACACAAAAGTGTATCTTTCAGTAACTTTCTGAGAAAATTAAGCATAAATCAGTCAAATGTTCAAAACAGCCTTCACTGAAATAGCCTCAAAATCACAAAATGCCATTAAGAGTCAGAATCCTCACAAAATCTACTCAAACAGAGTACTTCATGGTAGTGGTCAGCTTTTATACACAAAAGTGTATCTCTCAGTAACTTTCTCAGAGAATTTAAGCATAAATCTGTCAAATGTTCAAAACAGCTTCGTTTCACTGAAATGGCGTCAAAATCACAAACTGTACAGTGAACTGGAGAAATTACAGCACAGAGTTTTCTACTACGACACAGATAGTATAATCTATGTGACAAGACAGGGGCAGTCTCCAGTACTTTCAGGGTAGTGGACAGCTTTTTAAAAAGAAAAGTGTATCTTTCGGTAACCTTTTGAGAGAATTAAGCATAAATCTGTCAAATGTTCAAAACGGTCTTCACTGAAATAGCCTCAAAATGACAAACTGCCATTAAGAGTCAGATGCTTGACGAAATCTCATGGTAGTGGTCAGCTTTTAAAACATAAAAGTGTATCTTTCGGTAACTTTTTGAGAGAATTAAGCATAAAGCTGTCAATGTTCAAAACAGCCTTCACTGACATAGCCTCAAAATCACAAACTGTCATTAAGAGTCAGATTCTTAACAAAATCTACTCAGAGTACTTCATGGTAGTGGTCAGCTTTTTATACACAAAGTGTATCTTTCAGTAACTTTCTGAGAAAATTAAGCATAAATCAGTCAAATGTTCAAAACAGCCTTCACTGAAATAGCCTCAAAATCACAAACTGCAACTTTTTAAACAGAGTCAGACATCGATGGACATTATACTGGTGAAAAAGACTCTCACCTTTGCAACTCGACATAACAAGTCACACCCTCCTCACCAGATCATTTAAAACTAAAGACCCCTCAAAGAAAAGCATTGTGTTTTCTACCTATGTAAAAGGTCTTATGAAAATGTGTTATCTCTGTATCAAGATGATGTGTTTAAAAATGAATCTTGTGAAAAATACCAACGGTGTGAGAGACGTCATAAAGACACTCATTTTAACCACAGTGTTTGGTCTCTACAAATGTTTAAAGATTGTTACAAAATGTAAAAAATAAAAAAAAGGTATGGAGACAAAATTAATTCAGGTGACTCTGTCTTTTATTAGGAAAACAAAAATATAATACAAATGGTTTAAGGGGTAAAAAATGTAACCATCTTGGACTTAATATTCTAACAAAATACTTTATCTGAATACATTTTCTTTTAAACGCACTTTTTGAAATTATTTATACATTATTTCAGTGGAACAATCCAGTTTTTGTTGACATCAACACTTTTTTCTCTTTTCTTGTGTTACTAAGATACTTTTAGACACACTTTGGCATATGCAACACTTAACAAATGGTAGATTATGAAGTACTTTTTTAAGGAATTTGGTTTTCTTTTAATGGCAGGTTTTTTTTATTGCTGTAAAAACACTTGTTCAGTTAAACAAGGTTTTTTCTTTACTGATAATCTTACATATTTTAGTTATTTTCTGCTACCAAGATACTTTAAGATACACCTTGATGTACGCAACACTTAACAAAGGGTATAATATGAAGTACTTGGTAGGAATGGGGTTTTCGTTAAGGGGTGCAAAACTTTAGAACTGGGTAAAATATTCATTAATTTGTAATGAATAGAGTTTCTTTTCTTTTTGATTTTCAACATACTATTTTGTACACAATGACTTTTCCATATTTTCTGACAAACTATACTTTTTGACTTGTTCTGCAAAATCTTGACAAACTATTACTTATTCTTAAATGTGACCTATTGCTGCTTGGTTGGAAATGATAGATGAAAAAACTACAACGCCTACTTTTCAGCTTTTATACACAAAAGTGTATCTTTCAGTAACTTTCTCAGAGAATTTAAACATAAATCTGTCAAATGTTCAAAATAGCCTTCACTGACATAGCCTCAAAATCACAAACTGTCATTAAGAGTCAGATTCTTAACGAAATCTACTCAGAGTACTTCATGGTAGTGGTCAGCTTTTTATACACAAAGTGTATCTTTCAGTAACTTTCTGAGGATATTAAGCATAAATCAGTCAAATGTTCAAAACAGCCTTCACTGAAATAGCCTCAAAATCACAAAATGCCATTAAGAGTCAGAATCTTAACAAAATCTACTCAAACAGAGTACTTCATGGTAGTGGTCAGCTTTTATACACAAAAGTGTATCTCTCAGTAACTTTCTCAGAGAATTTAAGCATAAATCTGTCAAATGTTCAAAACAGCTTCGTTTCACTGAAATGGCGTCAAAATCACAAACTGTACAGTGAACTGGAGAAATTACAGCACAGAGTTTTCTACTACGACACAGATAGTATAATCTATGTGACAAGACAGGGGCAGTCTCCAGTACTTTCATGGTAGTGGACAGCTTTTTAAAAAGAAAAGTGTATCTTTCGGTAACCTTTTGAGAGAATTAAGCATAAATCTGTCAAATGTTCAAAACGGTCTTCACTGAAATAGCCTCAAAATGACAAACTGCCATTAAGAGTCAGATGCTTGACGAAATCTCATGGTAGTGGTCAGCTTTTAAAACATAAAAGTGTATCTTTCGGTAACCTTTTGAGAGAATTAAGCATAAAGCTGTCAAATGTTCAAAACGGTCTTCACTGACATAGCCTCAAAATCACAAACTGTCATTAAGAGTCAGATTCTTAACAAAATCTACTCAGAGTACTTCATGGTAGTGGTCAGCTTTTTATACACAAAGTGTATCTTTCAGTAACTTTCTGAGAAAATTAAGCATAAATCAGTCAAATGTTCAAAACAGCCTTCACTGAAATAGCCTCAAAATCACAAACTGCAACTTTTTAAACAGAGTCAGACATCGATGGACATTATACTGGTGAAAAAGACTCTCACCTTTGCAGAGGACTCAGCCTCCAACTCGACATAACAAGTCACACCCTCCTCACCAGATCATTTAAAACTAAAGACCCCTCAAAGAAAAGCATTGTGTTTTCTGCCTATGTTAAAGGTCTTACGAAAATGTGTTATCTCTGTATCAAGATGATGTGTTTAAAAATGAATCTTGTGAAAAATACCAACGGTGTGAGAGACGTCATAAAGACACTCATTTTAACCACAGTGTTTGGTCTCTACAAATGTTTAAAGATTGTTACAAAATGTAAAAAATAAAAAAAAGGTATGGAGACAAAATTAATTCAGGTGACTCTGTCTTTTATTAGGAAAACAAAAATATAATACAAATGGTTTAAGGGGTAAAAAATGTAACCATCTTGGACTTAATATTCTAACAAAATACTTTATCTGAATACATTTTCTTTTAAACGCACTTTTTGAAATTATTTATATATTATTTCAGTGGAACAATCCAGTTTTTGTTAACATCAACACTTTTTTCTCTTTTCTTGTGTTACTAAGATACTTTTAGACACACTTTGGCATATGCAACACTTAACAAATGGTAGATTATGAAGTACTTTTGTAAAGAATTTGGTTTTCTTTTAATGGCAGTTTTTTTTTTATTGCTGTAAAAACACTTATACAGTTAAACAAGGTTTTTTCTTTACTGATAACCTTACATATTTTAGTTATTTTCTGCTACCAAGATACTTTAAGATACACCTTGATGTACGCAACACTTAACAAAGGGTATAATATGAAGTACTTGGTAGGAATGGGGTTTTCGTTAAGGGGTGCAAAACTTTAGAACTGGGTAAAATATTCATTCATTTGTAATGAATAGAGTTTCTTTTCTTTTTGATTTTCAACATACTATTTTGTACACAATGACTTTTCCATATTTTCTGACAAACTATACTTTTTGACTTGTTCTGCAAAATCTTGACAAACTATTACTTATTCTTAAATGTGACCTATTGCTGCTTGGTTGGAAATGATAGATGAAAAAACTACAACGCCTACTTTTCAGCTTTTATACACAAAAGTGTATCTTTCAGTAACTTTCTCAGAGAATTTAAACATAAATCTGTCAAATGTTCAAAATAGCCTTCACTGACATAGCCTCAAAATCACAAACTGTCATTAAGAGTCAGACTCTTAACGAAATCTACTCAGAGTACTTCATGGTAGTGGTCAGCTTTTTATACACAAAGTGTATCTTTCAGTAACTTTCTGAGAAAATTAAGCATAAATCAGTCAAATGTTCAAAACAGCCTTCACTGAAATAGCCTCAAAATCACAAAATGCCATTAAGAGTCAGAATCCTAACAAAATCTACTCAGAGTACTTCATGGTAGTGGTCAGCTTTTATACACAAAAGTGTATCTCTCAGTAACTTTCTCAGAGAATTTAAGCATAAATCTGTCAAATGTTCAAAACAGCTTCATTTCACTGAAATGGCGTCAAAATCACAAACTGTACAGTGAACTGGAGAAATTACAGCACAGAGTTTTCTACTACGACACAGATAGTATAATCTATGTGACAAGACAGGGGCAGTCTCCAGTACTTTCATGGTAGTGGACAGCTTTTTAAAAAGAAAAGTGTATCTTTCGGTAACCTTTTGGGAGAATTAAGCATAAATCTGTCAAATGTTCAAAACGGTCTTCACTGAAATAGCCTCAAAATGACAAACTGCCATTAAGAGTCAGATGCTTGACGAAATCTCATGGTAGTGGTCAGCTTTTAAAACATAAAAGTGTATCTTTCGGTAACTTTTTGAGAGAATTAAGCATAAAGCTGTCAAATGTTCAAAACTGCCTTGTTTTGAGAAAAGGGTGAAAATGGAGAAATTGTATCCGAAAATAGTGTCTCTTAAGGCAGGTAGAGTCCCCTGACAACCCCCCTTACATTCATCCAGAGTCAGAAAAAGTCTCTACGTTATCTTTTTGGGGAGAACCAGAGAAAAGGGTGAAAATGGAGAAATTGTATCCGAAAATAGTGTCTCTTAAGGCAGGTAGAGTCCCCTGACAACCCTCCTTACATTCATCCAGAGTCAGAAAAAGTCTCTACGTTATCTTTTTGGGGAGAACCAGAGGAAAGGGGTGAAAATGGAGAAATTGTATCCGAAAATAGTGTCTCTTAAGGCGGGTAGAGTATGGGAATTGAACGATAAAGCGATCACTGTAAATGAAACGCGGAGAGAAGCAGCAGTGCAAAGCGTTAAGTCTATTACCTTGTATGCACTACGACACTAACTTGGTAAAATGTAATGTGTTTTTTATGAAAATGTGTTGAATGTTGTGTTTTTTCAATTAAACAACCATTACAAAATGAAAATGTGTTTTATTTTGAATTTCTTTTTGCTTTCATATATAGTATTAGTATTATAAACGAAACATTTAAAATGTATCATGTGCTCTCATTGTATGCTCTGTTATTTTTTATTTATTTGAACATTTGACAGCTTTATGCTTAATTCTCTCAAAAAGTTACCGAAAGATACACTTTTATGTTTTAAAAGCTGACCACTACCATGAGATTTCGTCAAGCATCTGACTCTTAATGGCAGTTTGTCATTTTGAGGCTATTTCAGTGAAGACCGTTTTGAACATTTGACAGATTTATGCTTAATTCTCTCAAAAAGGTTACCGAAAGATACACTTTTCTTTTTAAAAAGCTGACCACTACCATGAAAGTACTGGAGACTGCCCCTGTCTTGTCACATAGATTATACTATCTGTGTCGTAGTAGAAAACTCTGTGCTGTAATTTCTCCAGTTCACTGTACAGTTTGTGATTTTGAAGCCATTTCAGTGAAACGAAGCTGTTTTGAACATTTGACAGATTTATGCTTAAATTCTCTGAGAAAGTTACTGAGAGATACACTTTTGTGTATAAAAGCTGACCACTACCATGAAGTACTCTGTTTGAGTAGATTTTGTTAGGATTCTGACTCTTAATGGCAGTTTGTGATTTTGAGGCTATTTCAGTGAAGGCTGTTTTGAACATTTGACTGATTTATGCTTAATTTTCTCAGAAAGTTACTGAAAGATACACTTTGTGTATAAAAAGCTGACCACTACCATGAAGTACTCTGAGTAGATTTCGTTAAGAGTCTGACTCTTAATGACAGTTTGTGATTTTGAGGCTATGTCAGTGAAGGCTATTTTGAACATTTGACAGATTTATGTTTAAATTCTCTGAGAAAGTTACTGAAAGATACACTTTTGTGTATAAAAGCTGAAAAGTAGGCGTTGTAGTTTTTTCATCTATCATTTCCAACCAAGCAGCAATAGGTCACATTTAAGAATAAGTAATAGTTTGTCAAGATTTTGCAGAACAAGTCAAAAAGTATAGTTTGTCAGAAAATATGGAAAAGTCATTGTGTACAAAATAGTATGTTGAAAATCAAAAGAAAGAAACTCTATTCATTACAAATTAATGAATATTTTACCCAGTTCTAAAGTTTTGCACCCCTTAAAGAAAACCCCATTCCTACCAAGTACTTCATATTATACCCTTTGTTAAGTGTTGCGTACATCAAGGTGTATCTTAAAGTATCTTGGTAGCAGAAAATAACTAAAATATGTAAGGTTATCAGTAAAGAAAAAACCTTGTTTAACTGTATAAGTGTTTTTACAGCAATAAAAAAAAACCTGCCATTAAAAGAAAACCAAATTCCTTACAAAAGTACTTCATAATCTACCATTTGTTAAGTGTTGCATACGTCAGTGTGTCTAAAAGTATCTTAGTAACACAAGAAAAGAGAAAAAAGTGTTGATGTTAACAGAAACTGGATTGTTCCACTGAAATAATATATAAATAATTTCAAAAAGTGCGTTTAAAAGAAAATGTATTCAGATAAAGTATTGTGTTAGAATATTAAGTCCAAGATGGTTACATTTTTTACCCCTTAAACCATTTGTATTATATTTTTGTTTTCCTAATAAAAGACAGTCACCTGAATTAATTTTGTCTCCATACCTTTTTTTTATTTTTTACATTTTGTAACAATCTTTAAACATTTGTAGAGACCAAACACTGTGGTTAAAATGAGTGTCTTTATGACGTCTCTCACACAGTTGGTGTTTTTCACAAGATTCATTTTTAAACACATCATCTTGATACAGAGATAACACATTTTCGTAAGACCTTTTACATAGGTAGAAAACACAATGCTTTTCTTTGAGGGGTCTTTAGTTTTAAATGATCTGGTGAGGAGGGTGTGACTTGTTATGTTGTGTTGGAGGCTGAGTCCTCTGCAAAGGTGAGAGTCTTTTTCACCAGTATAATGTCCATCGATGTCTGACTCTGTTTAAAAAGTTGCAGTTTGTGATTTTGAGGCTATTTCAGTGAAGGCTGTTTTGAACATTTGACTGATTTATGCTTAATTTTCTCAGAAAGTTACTGAAAGATACACTTTGTGTATAAAAAGCTGACCACTACCATGAAGTACTCTGAGTAGATTTTGTTAAGAATCTGACTCTTAATGACAGTTTGTGATTTTGAGGCTATGTCAGTGAAGACTGTTTTGAACATTTGACAGCTTAATGCTTAATTCTCTCAAAAAGTTACCGAAAGATACACTTTTATGTTTTAAAAGCTGACCACTACCATGAGATTTCGTCAAGCATCTGACTCTTAATGGCAGTTTGTCATTTTGAGGCTATTTCAGTGAAGACCGTTTTGAACATTTGACAGATTTATGCTTAATTCTCCAAAAGGTTACCGAAAGATACACTTTTCTTTTTAAAAAGCTGTCCACTACCATGAAAGTACTGGAGACTGCCCCTGTCTTGTCACATAGATTATACTATCTGTGTCGTAGTAGAAAACTCTGTGCTGTAATTTCTCCAGTTCACTGTACAGTTTGTGATTTTGACGCCATTTCAGTGAAACGAAGCTGTTTTGAACATTTGACAGATTTATGCTTAAATTCTCTGAGAAAGTTACTGAGAGATACACTTTTGTGTATAAAAGCTGACCACTACCATGAAGTACTCTGTTTGAGTAGATTTTGTGAGGATTCTGACTCTTAACGGCATTTTGTGATTTTGAGGCTATTTCAGTGAAGGCTGTTTTGAACATTTGACTGATTTATGCTTAATTTTCTCAGAAAGTTACTGAAAGATACACTTTGTGTTTAAAAGCTGACCACTACCCTGTATAACTCTGCTCATATTTTTTATCAAATACCCCTCTCAATTTGGATATCCTTACAAGCTCCCCCTCCTTAAAGTTCATTTTGGCAGCAGCTTTTTTAGGAAGGCCAGAGGGGGTATACAGGTTCCGAAACACTTGAGCCGCATTTTCCTTGGTCACCTGCATTGGTGTCATTTTAATACTTCGATGATAACTATTATTGTAACTTTCAATTAGTTCAGGTAAGACTTCTATATATCTATGAGTGTTTTTAGCTGTAAAATACCGCCACATTTTAGTTTTCAGCGTACGGTTAAATCTCTCTACCACACATGCCTTCATATCACTGGCTGTTGCATAATGTGCAATACCTCGTTTCTTCAATAAGGTTTGAAAAACTTTGTTAAAGAATTCTTTCCCTGCGTCTGTTTGTATCTTTTTGGGCATCTGACTGTGTGTTAAAATTGTATCAAAGGCCTTGGTAACCTCTATGCCCGTCTTCTT
>JAPTMU010000404.1:0-72738 GCA_028583405.1 Pogonophryne albipinna | reverse complement strand
CCACATCTACACTCCATCAGCTGATTATTTCTATTTGCCTCACTTTATGAGCTTCACATCACTTGTGCCTTGAACCGCAGAGTTTGCAACGTCACAAATAAATGGGGCCAATCTTCAGTCAGATATTAATGTGTAATCTAACATTTTCAGTAAGAATAATGGACAAAAGGAGCAAATACAAATACAATTTATTGAAATGTGAACCAAAAGTTAATCAAACATTTCAAATAAAAAGCACATATGGACAGAAGGTGTAAACCTATTAAATGTATAAGTAAACACATTTAGTCAAATAACGTGACAGACTAGGCCTGTGCAGTTGGTATCAGCTATGCCCAGCATGGGCTCCTCCATCAGGCCTGGTCCTCCTCGCAGAAGAAAGACCCTCAGTCCTCTCCAAACCAACAGACAGGACGTCCATCACACGGAGGTTTCTCCCTGAAGTCTCAGCAGCTCTCTGGACACCACGCTGTCTCAATCCGTCCACACTGAATATGAGAGGGGAAAAATGAAAATAATAAATGCTTTAGACAATAAGAAATATAAAGTTGACTGTTGAGTTGCTCAGTTTTTTTAGATTGTCAATACTATTACTGTATAACTAATATCTCAGGTTAAGAGGCACCTTCAAATACAGATTGGTCTTTAAATACATTTTGTCTCTTGAATTGTTTGTCTAAAGTCAAGGATCTAGAACTGGTACTTAGTTTTAATGATACAGTCTGGTTATTATGCTGTTTGGAGGAGGCCTCACAGGTAAGAGCACTAACTAGCTACCATCACATGTACCTTAGCTTGACTTAAATGTATTAAACGTATAATTAAGTGATATCAAAATATAAATAACTAATGTCATTCAAACATATTAATAGTTGCTTGATTCCAGTGTTGAATTTAGCACAATTGCATACAAACGTTAAGGGATTTTAAGATTCTGAAGTATTATGCTAAAATCTCAATAACTTAGATTATTATTTATAGTTTTGCTGAATAGTTTCATGTCCGCTTACCTGAGAAACGTAAAATGCCACGGCAGTGTGCAGATGGGGAGCATGTTAGCTTAGCTTGGTAGCTTCAGCTAGCTCTGGAACTTCCAGCTCGGTGGCAGCAGGTCCCGCCTCGGCTCCGCCTCTTTGCCCTTATTTGGAGCAGGCGAGAGTTGAACAAAGTAAAATATATATATTTTTTAAATATATATATATTTTTTTTATAATGTGGGAAGAGGGGGGGCGGCGCCCCTAGCGCCCCTATGGGCCGGCCGCCACTGCTGAACATGTATTGCGTGTGCCAGGTGTGATCCAAATGTATCAAATTGTTCTGTGTCTGTGTGTTTGTGTGTTTGTGTGTGCCTGGTGTGATTCACATGGGGGGATTGGGCACGTAAGGGGGGGGGGGAAACAAATCTAGAGTATGTGTGTGTGTGTGTGTGTGTGTGTGTGTGTGTGTGTGTGTGTGTGTGTGTGTGTGTGTGTGTGTGTGTGTGTGTGTGTGTGTGTGTGTGTGTTTTATCTGATCCGGATGGTTACTAATTCCTTTTCTTTATGGCGGTCATTTTTGACCGGGAACACCATGGGTGTTACAAAGTTGAGTAAATCATCCACAATTCAATGAAAGTGGTGATCAGCAATTTTATATGTTCAAATGTCTACTGTTCATATTTAGTGCGAATGCTGTTTACAGCATTCCACTATAGTACTTCAAATCTTTATTCTTCCCCTTAAACTTATTTCAGCCAATACTTTGGCTCTCCATAACTTCAGCTTATTTTCAACTACAGAAACCATTCAAATATTAAACTATTCAGCCTGTTCAGGAATCGATGGGAAACCTTCAACATTTAAAAAATATTTCATACCTTTTGAAATATTCAGCTTTTTAAACTCTTTTTTTAACATTGAAGTCAATGGGAAGAGTCTTCAAATCAGCCAATACTTTAGCTCTCCATAACTTCAGCTTACTTTCAGCCACAGAAACCATTCAAATATTAAACTATTCAGTCTTTTCAGCAATTGATGAGAGACTTTCAACTTTTTCAAAATATTTCATACCTTTTGAAATATTCAGCTTTTTAAACTCTTTTTTTAACATTGAAGTCAATGGGAGATGCCTTCAAATCCTGTTTTCCTACACCTTGCGCCAAATGCTACTCCTTCCACATACTTTCAGCTAGACACTTCATTCCAACTTTCAAATGACCACAAGACCTTCAGCTATTCAAACTTGACTTTTATATTTGATATCTTTTACACTTTTTGAGATATTGAATTTAGTTTGGAGCTTGGTAGAGAGGCCTTTTTCAGATTTTAACATTAGAGTGGATGGAGCAGCTTGTTAAGTCTTGAGTGCTTTGATCTCAAAACAGAGTGCAGGACAGCTCGAAATTCTCCCCCAAACATATTTTAAACTTGCCATAATTCCAAAACCCTACACTCCTCAGACATATTTTTTCATGAAAAACGTAGGAAAACCTCTCCTAGGTTGGAAAATAAAAATAAAATAGGAACAAATATTAAACAAAATGCCTCTTGAGGGCATGAAGAGGGGAAAAGTCCAGCTAGCTCCCAATTGATTCCCATGTAAAATTGTTCCAGATCTTTCTTCAGAGCAGGGAGAAGTACACTTTAGACAAACTGCTCCCATCTCCACATTGTACACACAAAACCCCAAAAAACAACATATTTCAGTTCATTGGGGTTCCCTGATGCTCACGGTCTGGTCATTTTTTTTATAAGAGCCATAGTTTTTGAACAGGTGGCAAAATTGTCAGATATAATCCCCAATGCATTCTTATGGGACTCAGTGCTGCAGTTGGTTGTCATGGTGTTGCTGGGCAGATTGGAGCCACACACACACGTGAGTCACATCATCCAATCAGAGCAGACACCATGGAAATCTTTGATCTCTGGGTTTACACACACAGGTGTTTGTAAACATTCAATCACTACTACATACATTTAATATCTTTATTTAACTCCTTCAGCCTAATTACAGCTGCAGGAACCATTCAAATATCAAACTATTCAGCCTTTTCAACATATGATGGGAAACTTTCAACTTGTTCTAAATATGTTATACTTTTTAAAATATTTAGCTTTTTAAAGTGTTTTTTTAACATGGAAGTTATTGCAATGCATTTGAGCTGTAACAATTAACACACACACACACACACACACACACACACACACACACACACACACACACACACACACACACACACACACACACACACACACACACACACACACACACACACACACACACACACACACACACACACACACACACACACACACACACACACACACACACACACACACACACACACTCTCTCTCTCTAACACACACACACACACACACACACACACACACACAGACACACACACACACACACACACACACACACACACACACACACACACACACACACACACACACTCTCTCACACACACAGACACACACTCTCTCTCTCACACACACACACAGACACACACACTCTCTCTCTCTCTCTCTCACACACACATACACACACACACACACACACACACACACACACACACACACACACACACACACACACACACACACACACACACACACACACACACACACACACACACACACACACACACACACACACACACACACACACACACAAAGACACACACTCTCTCTCTCATACACACACACACACACACACACACACACACACACACACACACACACACACACACACACACACACACACACACACACACACACACACACACACTCTCTCTCACACACACAGACACACACACTCTCTCTCTCACACACAGACACAAACACATCTCTCTCTCTCACACAGAGACACACACACACATCTCTCTCTCACACAGAGACACACACACGCTCTCTCTCTCACACAAAGACACACACACACACACACACACACACACAACACACACACACACACACACACACACACACACACACACTCTCTCTCTCACACAGACACACACCGATGATGATGAATGATCAAGAGAAGAGAGAGAGGGCGATCAAGAGAAGAGAGAGAGAAGAGAGAGGGCGATCAAGAGAAGAGAGAGAGTAATGTAACCTTCTAATCAGGGTTTCCGTTAGCCGGTAATTACCGGTTTTTAGCTGGTAAAATTGAATAAAAACCGGTAAATTCAAAACCTGCCGGTCAAAATGTCCGATGCTTCGATCGATTGGCCGTCGATCATTATCGACCGATATTCACTCTTAATAGTTTGATCTGTGCTCTTTATAAAGGCCGATCAGGAGAGCTGGATCTGATAGATATGGACAAGCGAGAGAGATCAGATCAGTTGCTGCATAATCACCTGAAGCCCCGCCCACTGTTTAGCGCGCTGCATGAGAAACTGACGGGCTGTCAGGAGAGAGAGGGAGAGAGGAAAAGAGAGGATCCGTTTCTCCCGTGTTGTTATTCAAAGTTAATGTAAACTTTTGAATAATGTACTTCATCTACTACAAGTAGTTTCTTTGAATGTAGTAATTATGTTGTTTGTTGTTTGTGGAATCATTTATTGAAAATGAATCTGAATTTTTCGATCTGTTACGATTATAAACTGAAGCAATATAAAAATGAGCCCCATTAACTGCGTTTTAAACATCAGCATATCCGGTCATAGTCCGGTAATTACCTGCTAACGGAAACTCTGCTACACAATTCTTATTATTATTATTGAAACATGACCGGTAAGTTTCAAATTTGTCCGGTAAAATAAATTCTGTTCGGACATTTGACCGGCGAGAAAAAATCCTAGCGGAAACCCTGCTTCTAATGTAATGTATAACTCCTATGAAAATGTTGAAAAAGTGCTCAAAATTCATATGTGTGCTAACAGTCCAGCCATGAAGACATCTACGGGACAGTTTTGAGATTTCTTCAAATGCTGTTGCCATGGCAACACAATGCTCACCATGAAACACGGTTTTCTCATAACTTCAGTGAAAATGCTCGAAATGGCCCAAAACGTCACAGGTTTGGTAACGATGCAGCCATCAACACATCTAAGCGTATTATGGGAGTAGTAGTACTGATGCTGTTTCAATCACATTAGTATGCATACAAAGTGACAGGTGACACGCCCCCAATTATGCAAATGAGCTAAGTCCCGCCTCCCATTGTTCGAGACCCTTTGATGTGATTGGGTACAATCATGTTAATGAGCTAAGTCCCGCCTCCCATTGTTCGAGACCCTTTGATGTGAGATAACAGGTAGGTGTGAAAAGCCCCCCAGGGTAGTGCCTTTGTTGTCTATTTCTTTGATGTGTTGATTAAGGCAGCCTCTTTGAAGTTACGCTGTCTGGCCCCTGTCCCCCCTTGTAGTCTAATTCTTTGATGTGAGATAACAGGTAGGTGTGAAAAGCCCCCCAGGGTAGTGCCTTTGTTGTCTATTTCTTTGATGTGTTGATTAATGCAGTCTCTTTGAAGTTACGCTGTCTGGTCCCCTCAGGGTTGTATAATCTAATTAGCCTGTGATGTTATGCCCTTTGAGGTGGTGTGTTATAAGCCTTTTGATGTTAATCTAGGTGTCTCTTTGAAGTTATGTGTGAGACTGTCTAACCCCCTCCCCGCCCAGGCCTCTCCCCCCTTTCTCCACCCCCTTCCTTTTGGGCACTGAGGCTATCAGATAGGGGGAATTAGATGAAAATAGAAATATACTCAAATTAAAAAGACAGTAATTTCCACTTACCAAGTCACCTTGCAAAAAAGAAAAATGGCCAAGAGACGCCAGTGACAACTTACCGCCATCCGTCCGGAGCGCCAGTCAAGAAACGAATGCCACAGCTGTGCGGGAGGCAGACGCCTACAGCCAGAGATCTTTGCATAAACTTATCTCGTGCCCTCTTTTTGGTCATGTGGAGCGCGTTCATGTGTACTGGAGGAGGGGCTATGTGAGGAAGTGGCAGATTTTCGGTTGTGTACTTTCAAATTCTCGCTCACTGGAGCTGGTTTCTCCAAAATGACCTACCCCCTACCTTAAGAACAATTAACACACACACACACACACACACACACACACACACACACACACACACACACACACACACACACACACACACACACACACACACACACACACACACACACACACACACACACACACACACACACACACACACACACACACACACACACACACACACACACACACGTTGGAGTTGGCTTTTGGTGTGGGGGTTAGAGATAAGCCTGGTATGTTAATCTATATGTTGATTAAGACACTCTCTGTGAGGTGAGAAGCGAGGGGATGGAGTTCGTCTTTAAAAAGAAATACGCTCAAAACTAAATAAAACAGCCATTAATTTTCACTCACTAAGACACCTAAAAACGTTATTGTCCTCTCTAGATTTGATTCAGGGTTTTGCTTTAAATGATTAGTGCTGGCTAAGGATGTTTTCTTTTCAAGTTTTTGTGAAACTGTTAACTACAAGGAAGTATCTGTTTTTTGCAAAGAAGGTATTCATATTAATTTTAAAAAGATCTTATTTAGGTTTTTGTGTACTACACTCCTTCTAATCCAGGGAGTTTAGGAGGTGTGGATAAACTCCATAGAGCTGTACAGAATGAAATGGGTAAACAAGTAAATGTAGAGAAAGTCAGAGAATATTTATCTGAGCAGGATGCATATACTTTGCATAAGCCGGCTCGGGTGCATTTTGTAAGAAACAGAGTTTTCGTACTCAGACCGCTACAACAATTTCAAGCAGATCTTTGCGATATACAGTCGCTGTCCAAATATAATGATGGTTTTAATTATTTGTTAACAGTCGTAGATGTATTTTCGAAAAAAGCCTATGCTCAGGCATTAAAGAAGAAGACGGGCATAGAGGTTACCAAGGCCTTTGATACAATTTTAACACACAGTCAGATGCCCAAAAAGATACAAACAGACGCAGGGAAAGAATTCTTTAACAAAGTTTTTCAAACCTTATTGAAGAAACGAGGTATTGCACATTATGCAACAGCCAGTGATATGAAGGCATGTGTGGTAGAGAGATTTAACCGTACGCTGAAAACTAAAATGTGGCGGTATTTTACAGCTAAAAACACTCATAGATATATAGAAGTCTTACCTGAACTAATTGAAAGTTACAATAATAGTTATCATCGAAGTATTAAAATGACACCAATGCAGGTGACCAAGGAAAATGCGGCTCAAGTGTTTCGGAACCTGTATACCCCCTCTGGCCTTCCTAAAAAAGCTGCTGCCAAAATGAACTTTAAGGAGGGGGAGCTTGTAAGGATATCCAAATTGAGAGGGGTATTTGATAAAAAATATGAGCAGAGTTATACAGGGTAGTGGTCAGCTTTTAAACACAAAGTGTATCTTTCAGTAACTTTCTGAGAAAATTAAGCATAAATCAGTCAAATGTTCAAAACAGCCTTCACTGAAATAGCCTCAAAATCACAAAATGCCGTTAAGAGTCAGAATCCTCACAAAATCTACTCAAACAGAGTACTTCATGGTAGTGGTCAGCTTTTATACACAAAAGTGTATCTCTCAGTAACTTTCTCAGAGAATTTAAGCATAAATCTGTCAAATGTTCAAAACAGCTTCGTTTCACTGAAATGGCGTCAAAATCACAAACTGTACAGTGAACTGGAGAAATTACAGCACAGAGTTTTCTACTACGACACAGATAGTATAATCTATGTGACAAGACAGGGGCAGTCTCCAGTACTTTCATGGTAGTGGACAGCTTTTTAAAAAGAAAAGTGTATCTTTCGGTAACCTTTTGGGAGAATTAAGCATAAATCTGTCAAATGTTCAAAACGGTCTTCACTGAAATAGCCTCAAAATGACAAACTGCCATTAAGAGTCAGATGCTTGACGAAATCTCATGGTAGTGGTCAGCTTTTAAAACATAAAAGTGTATCTTTCGGTAACTTTTTGAGAGAATTAAGCATTAAGCTGTCAAATGTTCAAAACAGTCTTCACTGACATAGCCTCAAAATCACAAACTGTCATTAAGAGTCAGATTCTTAACAAAATCTACTCAGAGTACTTCATGGTAGTGGTCAGCTTTTTATACACAAAGTGTATCTTTCAGTAACTTTCTGAGAAAATTAAGCATAAATCAGTCAAATGTTCAAAACAGCCTTCACTGAAATAGCCTCAAAATCACAAACTGCAACTTTTTAAACAGAGTCAGACATCGATGGACATTATACTGGTGAAAAAGACTCTCACCTTTGCAGAGGACTCAGCCTCCAACACAACATAACAAGTCACACCCTCCTCACCAGATCATTTAAAACTAAAGACCCCTCAAAGAAAAGCATTGTGTTTTCTACCTATGTAAAAGGTCTTACGAAAATGTGTTATCTCTGTATCAAGATGATGTGTTTAAAAATGAATCTTGTGAAAAACACCAACTGTGTGAGAGACGTCATAAAGACACTCATTTTAACCACAGTGTTTGGTCTCTACAAATGTTTAAAGATTGTTACAAAATGTAAAAAATAAAAAAAAGGTATGGAGACAAAATTAATTCAGGTGACTGTCTTTTATTAGGAAAACAAAAATATAATACAAATGGTTTAAGGGGTAAAAAATGTAACCATCTTGGACTTAATATTCTAACACAATACTTTATCTGAATACATTTTCTTTTAAACGCACTTTTTGAAATTATTTATATATTATTTCAGTGGAACAATCCAGTTTCTGTTAACATCAACACTTTTTTCTCTTTTCTTGTGTTACTAAGATACTTTTAGACACACTGACGTATGCAACACTTAACAAATGGTAGATTATGAAGTACTTTTGTAAGGAATTTGGTTTTCTTTTAATGGCAGGTTTTTTTTTATTGCTGTAAAAACACTTATACAGTTAAACAAGGTTTTTTCTTTACTGATAACCTTACATATTTTAGTTATTTTCTGCTACCAAGATACTTTAAGATACACCTTGATGTACGCAACACTTAACAAAGGGTATAATATGAAGTACTTGGTAGGAATGGGGTTTTCTTTAAGGGGTGCAAAACTTTAGAACTGGGTAAAATATTCATTAATTTGTAATGAATAGAGTTTCTTTCTTTTGATTTTCAACATACTATTTTGTACACAATGACTTTTCCATATTTTCTGACAAACTATACTTTTTGACTTGTTCTGCAAAATCTTGACAAACTATTACTTATTCTTAAATGTGACCTATTGCTGCTTGGTTGGAAATGATAGATGAAAAAACTACAACGCCTACTTTTCAGCTTTTATACACAAAAGTGTATCTTTCAGTAACTTTCTCAGAGAATTTAAACATAAATCTGTCAAATGTTCAAAATAGCCTTCACTGACATAGCCTCAAAATCACAAACTGTCATTAAGAGTCAGACTCTTAACGAAATCTACTCAGAGTACTTCATGGTAGTGGTCAGCTTTTTATACACAAAGTGTATCTTTCAGTAACTTTCTGAGAAAATTAAGCATAAATCAGTCAAATGTTCAAAACAGCCTTCACTGAAATAGCCTCAAAATCACAAACTGCCATTAAGAGTCAGAATCCTAACAAAATCTACTCAAACAGAGTACTTCATGGTAGTGGTCAGCTTTTATACACAAAAGTGTATCTCTCAGTAACTTTCTCAGAGAATTTAAGCATAAATCTGTCAAATGTTCAAAACAGCTTCGTTTCACTGAAATGGCTTCAAAATCACAAACTGTACAGTGAACTGGAGAAATTACAGCACAGAGTTTTCTACTACGACACAGATAGTATAATCTATGTGACAAGACAGGGGCAGTCTCCAGTACTTTCATGGTAGTGGTCAGCTTTTTAAAAAGAAAAGTGTATCTTTCGGTAACCTTTTTGAGAGAATTAAGCATAAATCTGTCAAATGTTCAAAACGGTCTTCACTGAAATAGCCTCAAAATGACAAACTGCCATTAAGAGTCAGATGCTTGACGAAATCTCATGGTAGTGGTCAGCTTTTAAAACATAAAAGTGTATCTTTCGGTAACTTTTTGAGAGAATTAAGCATTATGTTTAAATTCTCTGAGAAAGTTACTGAAAGATACACTTTTGTGTATAAAAGCTGAAAAGTAGGCGTTGTAGTTTTTTTTGAGGGGTCTTTAGTTTTAAATGATCTGGTGAGGAGGGTGTGACTTGTTATGTCGAGTTGGAGGCTGAGTCCTCTGCAAAGGTGAGAGTCTTTTTCACCAGTATAATGTCCATCGATGTCTGACTCTGTTTAAAAAGTTGCAGTTTGTGATTTTGAGGCTATTTCAGTGAAGGCTGTTTTGAACATTTGACTGATTTATGCTTAATTTTCTCAGAAAGTTACTGAAAGATACACTTTGTGTATAAAAAGCTGACCACTACCATGAAGTACTCTGAGTAGATTTTGTTAAGAATCTGACTCTTAATGACAGTTTGTGATTTTGAGGCTATGTCAGTGAAGACCGTTTTGAACATTTGACAGCTTTATGCTTAATTCTCTCAAAAAGGTTACCGAAAGATACACTTTTATGTTTTAAAAGCTGACCACTACCATGAGATTTCGTCAAGCATCTGACTCTTAATGGCAGTTTGTCATTTTGAGGCTATTTCAGTGAAGACCGTTTTGAACATTTGACAGATTTATGCTTAATTCTCTCAAAAAGTTACCGAAAGATACACTTTTCTTTTTAAAAAGCTGTCCACTACCATGAAAGTACTGGAGACTGCCCCTGTCTTGTCACATAGATTATACTATCTGTGTCGTAGTAGAAAACTCTGTGCTGTAATTTCTCCAGTTCACTGTACAGTTTGTGATTTTGACGCCATTTCAGTGAAACGAAGCTGTTTTGAACATTTGACAGATTTATGCTTAAATTCTCTGAGAAAGTTACTGAGAGATACACTTTTGTGTATAAAAGCTGACCACTACCATGAAGTACTCTGTTTGAGTAGATTTTGTTAGGATTCTGACTCTTAATGGCATTTTGTGATTTTGAGGCTATTTCAGTGAAGGCTGTTTTGAACATTTGACTGATTTATGCTTAATTTTCTCAGAAAGTTACTGAAAGATACACTTTGTGTATAAAAAGCTGACCACTACCATGAAGTACTCTGAGTAGATTTCGTTAAGAATCTGACTCTTAATGACAGTTTGTGATTTTGAGGCTATGTCAGTGAAGGCTATTTTGAACATTTGACAGATTTATGTTTAAATTCTCTGAGAAAGTTACTGAAAGATACACTTTTGTGTATAAAAGCTGAAAAGTAGGCGTTGTAGTTTTTTCATCTATCATTTCCAACCAAGCAGCAATAGGTCACATTTAAGAATAAGTAATAGTTTGTCAAGATTTTGCAGAACAAGTCAAAAAGTATAGTTTGTCAGAAAATATGGAAAAAAGTCATTGTGTGCAAAATAGTATGTTGAAAATCAAAAAGAAAAGAAACTCTATTCATTACAAATTAATGAATATTTTACCCAGTTCTAAAGTTTTGCACCCCTTAACGAAAACCCCATTCCTACCAAGTACTTCATATTATACCCTTTGTTAAGTGTTGCGTACATCAAGGTGTATCTTAAAGTATCTTGGTAGCAGAAAATAACTAAAATATGTAAGGTTATCAGTAAAGAAAAAACCTTGTTTAACTGTATAAGTGTTTTTACAGCAATAAAAAAAAAACTGCCATTAAAAGAAAACCAAATTCCTTACAAAAGTACTTCATAATCTACCATTTGTTAAGTGTTGCATACGCCAAAGTGTGTCTAAAAGTATCTTAGTAACACAAGAAAAGAGAAAAAAGTGTTGATGTTAACAAAAACTGGATTGTTCCACTGAAATAATATATAAATAATTTCAAAAAGTGCGTTTAAAAGAAAATGTATTCAGATAAAGTATTTTGTTAGAATATTAAGTCCAAGATGGTTACATTTTTTACCCCTTAAACCATTTGTATTATATTTTTGTTTTCCTAATAAAAGACAGAGTCACCTGAATTAATTTTGTCTCCATACCTTTTTTTTATTTTTTACATTTTGTAACAATCTTTAAACATTTGTAGAGACCAAACACTGTGGTTAAAATGAGTGTCTTTATGACGTCTCTCACACAGTTGGTATTTTTCACAAGATTCATTTTTAAACACATCATCTTGATACAGAGATAACACATTTTCGTAAGACCTTTTACATAGGTAGAAAACACAATGCTTTTCTTTGAGGGGTCTTTAGTTTTAAATGATCTGGTGAGGAGGGTGTGACTTGTTATGTTGAGTTGGAGGCTGAGTCCTCTGCAAAAGGTGAGGGTCTTTTTCACCAGTATAATGTCCATCGATGTCTGACTCTGTTTAAAAAGTTGCAGTTTGTGATTTTGAGGCTATTTCAGTGAAGGCTGTTTTGAACATTTGACTGATTTATGCTTAATTTTCTCAGAAAGTTACTGAAAGATACACTTTGTGTATAAAAAGCTGACCACTACCATGAAGTACTCTGAGTAGATTTTGTTAAGAGTCTGACTCTTAATGACAGTTTGTGATTTTGAGGCTATGTCAGTGAAGGCTATTTTGAACATTTGACAGATTTATGCTTAATTCTCTCAAAAAGTTACCGAAAGATACACTTTTATGTTTTAAAGGCTGACCACTACCATGAGATTTCGTCAAGCATCTGACTCTTAATGGCAGTTTGTCATTTTGAGGCTATTTCAGTGAAGACCGTTTTGAACATTTGACAGATTTATGCTTAATTCTCTCAAAAGGTTACCGAAAGATACACTTTTCTTTTTAAAAAGCTGTCCACTACCCTGAAAGTACTGGAGACTGCCCCTGTCTTGTCACATAGATTATACTATCTGTGTCGTAGTAGAAAACTCTGTGCTGTAATTTCTCCAGTTCACTGTAGTTCAGCCAGTTTGTGATTTTGACGCCATTTCAGTGAAACGAAAGCTGTTTTGAACATTTGACAGATTTATGCTTAAATTCTCTGAGAAAGTTACTGAGAGATACACTTTTGTGTATAAAAGCTGACCACTACCATGAAGTACTCTGTTTGAGTAGATTTTGTTAGGATTCTGACTCTTAATGGCATTTTGTGATTTTGAGGCTATTTCAGTGAAGGCTGTTTTGAACATTTGACTGATTTATGCTTAATTTTCTCAGAAAGTTACTGAAAGATACACTTTTGTGTTTAAAAGCTGACCACTACCCTGTAAAACTCTGCTCATATTTTTTATCAAATACCCCTCTCAAATTGGATATCCTTACAAGCTCCCCCTCCTTAAAGTTCATTTTGGCAGCAGCTTTTTTACGAATGGCTAGAGGGGGTATACAGGTTCCGAAACACTTGAGCCGCATTTTCCTTGGTCACCTGCATTGGTGTCATTTTAATACTTCGATGATAACTATTATTGTAACTTTCAATTAGTTCAGGTAAGACGTCTATATATCTATGAGTGTTTTTAGCTGTAAAATACCGCCACATTTTAGTTTTCAGCGTACGGTTAAATCTCTCTACCACACATGCCTTCATATCACTGGCTGTTGCATAATGTGCAATACCTCGTTTCTTCAATAAGGTTTGAAAAACTTTGTTAAAGAATTCTTTCCCTGCGTCTGTTTGTATCTTTTTGGGCATCTGACTGTGTGTTAAAATTGTATCAAAAGCCTTGGTAACCTCTATGCCCGTCTTCTTCTTTAATGCCTGAGCATAGGCTTTTTTCGAAAATACATCTACGACTGTTAACAAATAATTAAAACCATCATTATATTTGGACAGTGACTGCATATCGCAAAGATCTGCTTGAAATTGTTGTAGCGGTCTGAGTACGAAAACTCTGTTTCTTACAAAATGCACCCGAGCCGGCTTATGCAAAGTATATGCATCCTGCTCAGATAAATATTCTCTGACTTTCTCTACATTTACTTGTTTACCCATTTCATTCTGTACAGCTCTATGGAGTTTATCCACACCTCCTAAACTCCCTGGATTAGAAGGAGTGTAGTACACAAAAACCTAAATAAGATCTTTTTTAAATTAATATGAATACCTTCTTTGCAAAAACAGATACTTCCTTGTAGTTAACAGTTTCACAAAAACTTGAAAAGAAAACATCCTTAGCAAGCACTAATCATTTAAAGCAAAACCCTGAATCAAATCTAGAGAGGACAATAACGTTTTTAGGTGTCTTAGTGAGTGAAAATTAATGGCTGTTTTATTTAGTTTTGAGCGTATTTCTTTTTAAAGACTAACTCCATCCCCTCGCTTCTCACCTCACAGAGAGTGTCTTAATCAACATATAGATTAACATACCAGGCTTATCTCTAACCCCCACACCAAAAGCCAACTCCAACGTGTGTGTGTGTGTGTGTGTGTGTGTGTGTGTGTGTGTGTGTGTGTGTGTGTGTGTGTGTGTGTGTGTGTGTGTGTGTGTGTGTGTGTGTGTGTGTGTGTGTGTGTTAATTGTTCTTAAGGTAGGGGGTAGGTCATTTTGGAGAAACCAGCTCCAGTGAGCGAGAATTTAGAAAAGTACACAACCGAAAATCTGCCACTTCCTCACATAGCCCCTCCTCCAGCACACATGAACGCGCTCCACATGACCAAAAAGAGGGCACGAGATAAGTTTATGCAAAGATCTCTGGCTGTAGGCGTCTGACTCCCGCACAGCTGATGGCATTCGTTTCTTGAATGGCGCTCCGGACGGATGGCGGTAAGTTGTCACAGGCGTCTCTTGGCCATTTTTCTTTTTTGCAAGGTGACTTGGTAAGTGGAAATTACTGTCTTTTTAATTTGAGTATATTCCTATTTTCATCTAATTCCCCCTATCTGATAGCCTCAGGGCCCAAAAGGAAGGGGGTGGAGAAAGGGGGGAGAGGCCTGGGCGGGGAGGGGGTTAGACAGTCTCACACATAACTTCAAAAGACACACCTAGATTAACATCAAAAGGCTTATAACACACCACCTCAAAGGGCCATAACATCACAGGCTAATTAGATTATACAACCCTGAGGGGACCAGACAGCGTAACTTCAAAGAGACTGCATTAATCAACACATCAAAGAAATAGACAACAAAGGCACTACCCTGGGGTGCTTTTCACACCTACCTAGTTATCTCACATCAAAGAATTAGACTACAAGGGGGGACAGGGCCAGACAACATAACTTCAAAGAGACTACCTTAATCAACACATCAAAGAAATAGACAACAAAGGCACTACCCTGGGGGGCTTTTCACACCTACCTGTTATCTCACATCAAAGGATCTCGAACAATGGGAGGCGGGACTTAGCTCATTAACATGATTGTACCCAATCACATCAAAGGGTCTCGAACAATGGGAGGCGGGACTTAGCTCATTTGCATAATTGGGGGCGTGTCATCTGCCACTTTTTATGCATACTAATGTGATTGAAACAGCATCAGTACTACTACTTATGGGGTGTCATCAAATGCCATTGCCATGGCGACAGATAATTAACCATCAAGTTAGTTCAAAAGTTTGCAGTTCAAATATTCTGCTGCTTTCCCAAGCCTTTTTACTTTATTTTCTCATCTTAATAAAAATTCATTCACTACTACTTACATCTGATGTTTAAATCCTTCAGCCTATTTTCAGCTGCAGAAACCATTCAACTATTACATTATTCAGCTATTTCAGGACATCAAGGCTATACATGTTGTTGTTTATACCTTTTTTTAAACCTTTTCTTTGAAATATTAAGCTTTTTCTTCATTTTTTTAGTTAAAAGCAGCTACCATTCAGCTAATAACACATTCAGCTTTTTCTGCATTTTCAGCTAAATTCAGCCTTAAATGTTCACAGTTTACAGCATTCGCACGCATTTTCTGCAGGAAATGCATTTTCTAGTATACTTTTATGTGCATGTAAATGTTCTGCACAGGCAGTATGAGAAATCAATAAAGACCTTTTTGAACATTAAAGCATTAAAGTCAAAATATCGGAAGCAAAGAAATACAAATATGAAAATGAGCATAAAAAGTCCCGTTGAGCTATAAAACATCATACAATGAATATATAATTAAATCAAGATGATAAGATCTATATTTCATTTCTTATTTCTGCCAGATGGTGCAGCCGTACGGAGAAGTTGACGGGTGTTTATCACGAGTCAGGACAGAGAGACGATGTCCATCATCATATTAATTACTTTTTAACAGAGGGAGTGAAGCATCGCAGGAAATCAAAGGCTGAACTCGCCCTGTGAGCCGAAGCCACATCTGTCATGTTGACTGCAGTATAGTTAAACTGTCAAATGGGTCACAATGTGCCTTTCATGCAGCGTGATGTGCTGCTGTTGGCCTGGCAATATGCTGCAGGGCTTTTTGCGTCACACATCTCTGCACTCATCATCTGAGGCTTTTTTTAAATATGGAGTAAGGCCAATATAGCATTGGATGTGAGGCACATGAGCAGGTTATTACCTTCCAATTAAAACAGATTAAATACTAACTTGTTTGTCTGTGATGAAAGTGAGTGCTGAATCCCGAGGCTATTTTAGAAAGCAACAATGAAAGTAGTTGGTGTGAACAAATCAGCTTTTTGGCAAAGTCCTTCCTTAAAGCCTCTGTCACACTGTCCCGAAGTGTACCCGATGGACACACGAATATTGAATTGTGAATTTCGCACGAAGATGGCCCCGAGCCACACGAAGGCAACATTTACATTACATTTAAGACATACAACTGCAACGAAAGTAACACAAACAATTATGTTAAAGTACTATGATACAGTCCTGATATTTCCGACTTTGTTCTTTACTTTCTCCGTCTTTATATGTAGAAGATATTAAGTTTTCTCCGTCATGTTGTTTCCATAGCAACAACAACTTCCTGTCAACTCGCCTTCAAAATAATATATTATATCCTTTTTAGTTTCACAGAACACAAATTGGGTTATTTACATAATATGTTTACATGATTTTGTTGTGCAATTAAACAACCAGATGGACACACGATAAAGGAAATGTTCAAATTTGAACATTTCCTTTATCGTGTGTCCATCGGGTGTCAATTTCGGGATATCCGCTAAAGCCCCTGTCACACTGTCCCGAAATTAACACCCGATGGACACACGATAAAGGAAATGTTCAAATTCGGCTCTGATCGTAGCAACATCGGGCCATTTGTGAGGCCATCTTAAGCCATCGTATGACCGTCGGTGGAGTTTCTCAGGCTCCGGCAGCAACTTCATGAGCGGCAACTTCGTAAGGCACTCGTGAGGGCATCTTGTCGAATCGTGTCATCTTCGTGTTATCATCGGTGCCATCGGGCATTCGCCCTCACTCTGATCGGGGCGAATGCTCGATGGCACCGATGATAACAAGATGCCCTCACGATGGCCTTACGAAGGGAAAAATTGACACACGAATTCAACACGAAAATGAACCTTCGCAAGGTCCTTCGGCAATTTTTTGGCATGCCAAAGATTTTGCCACCGCTCACGAAGTTGCTGCCGGAGCCTGAGAAACTCCACCGGCGGTCATATGAAGGCTTAAGATGCCCTCACGAATGGCTCGATGTTGCTACGATCAGAGCCGAATTTGAACATTTCCTTTATCGTGTGTCCATCTGGTGTTTTATTGCACAACAAAATCATGTAAACATATTATGTAAATAACCCAATTTGTGTTCTGTGAAACTGAAAAGGATATAATATATTATTTTGAAGGAGAGTTGACAGGAAGTTGTTGTTGCTATGGAAACAACATTACGGAGAAAACGTAATATCTTCTACATATAAAGACGGAGAAAGTAAAGAACAAAGTCGGAAATATCAGTACAGTATCATAGTACTGTAACATAATTGTTTGTGTTACTTTCGTTGCAGTTGTATGTCTTAAATGTAATGTAAATGTTGCCTTCGTGTGTGGTTCGGGGCAATCTTCGTGCGAAATTCACAATTCAATATTCGTGTGTCCATCGGGTGTACATTTCGGGACAGTGTGATGCGGGCTTTAAGGGTGTGTTCTTTAATAGTTGCTCTGAGCGTTGGCGTGCACTCTGGCATCAGATGGACCGTTTGTGAAATTGAGGCGCTGTTGGAAAGCAGTGTTTGGTTATTTTGATTAGCTCCATTCTTACAGTGGTAGAGCGCCCAAAAGTGTCAACGGTTGTGACAGTATATTTAAAGGTCACCTCTTCTACATCAACATGTGTCCCCTCTTCTTCATGTCTCTTCAACATCAACATGTGTCCCCTCTTCTTCATGTCTCTTCTACATCAACATGTGTCCCCTCTTCTTCATGTCTCTTCTACATCAACATGTGTCCCCTCTTCTTCATGTCTCTTCTACATCAACATGTGTCCCCTCTTCTCCATGTCTCTTCTACATAAACATGTGTCCCCTCTTCTTCATGTCTCTTCTACATCAACATGTGCCCCCTCTTCTTCATGTCTCTTTGACATCAACATGTGTCCCCTCTTCTTCATGTCTCTTCTACATAAACATGTGTCCCCTCTTCTTCATGTCTCTTCTACATCAACATGTGCCCCCTCTTCTTCATGTCTCTTCGACATCAACATGTGTCCCCTCTTCTTCATGTCTCTTCTACATCAACATGTGTCCCCTCTTCTTCATGTCTCCTCCACATCAACATGTGTCCCCTCTTCTCCATGTCTCTTCTACATCAACATGTGTCCCCTCTGTGGAAAAAGATTCTCTCTCTTTTTGTCCTGATCCATTTATATAAAAACTTGTCTGAAAATGAGCTGATCAGATTTTGGCCACTTTATGATGTCATAACGATGTTTTTTCTTGTGTAACCATTAGCCAATCACCAACCAAGGTAACCCCCCCCCCCCCCCCTTATCACCTGAATCTCCTCCTAGAGCACCATTGAGTTCTTTGTAACCAAATGTCTCTCAGAGGGGCGTGGGGAGGGGCTCCTTATTTTCATCTAAAGTAACAGACAGAGAATCAGCTCTTTGGAAACAGGGCTGAAACAGAGGGGATTATGGGTAATGCTGCAACGATCTGTTTGGTGTTTGGAGCCAAACACTTCAGAGACATGTTTTGTATCTGAGACCTATAATATATTGATGAAAAACAGTATGATAGGAGACCTTTAATAAAACCTTTAGCTAGCTAGGTTACATTTTCTCTATTAGCTTCTCTAAGCCTTACTTTTGAATTTTATATTTATAAATAAGTGCTGACTTTGAGACGAGGGAACCGGAAGTGCTGAAATCGGACTAATCAGACGAGCCATTTGATCAATATCGTGTAATTAATAATAAACAATTGTTACATTAGCAGGAATGTAGAACCCCATGGATGTAAAAGCAGTGCTCTTTTTTAAGTAAATCTGCAATAAGTGCAATAAAGAGAAATGTGATGCTCTAATACATTGTTGTGAGAAACCACCAGGATGTCAGTGTTGATTACCATCACCATTTTTCACACAGGTCACACACCTCCAGACACCTTTCCCCTTGAAAGAAATTCCAGGGAAAGCAACTTCCTGCAGGGTGGTGCGTGCAATCTGGCATCTGATCTCTTTCTGCTTCACCTGCATGACACACAAATCTGTGCAGCGAATGCTAAACATAGTGGCTTCGAGGGAAGAGAGGCGAACAAGTGTCTTAACGAACGATGATAATAATAATAACTAGCTGGGTGGTATTTGTTTAAGATATTCAACAGATTGCTTTTAGCCATGTGCTTGTCAAATGTTGAGCTTCTAGGCAGCAATTAGAGGCCTCGGTTATTTTTGACGTCTCTGCTTTGCCTGCAGGTTTTCGGATTCTGACACGAGTTGTCTCTAGCTTCTGGGAAAACCCACTTGACTTTTATCAGCAGACGTGAAGCAAGACACAGGAGCAGAGGTGGGAAGTAGTGGACTACAAATGCTTTGTTACTGTACTTAAGTACATGTTTCTGGTATCAGTACTTTACTCCACTACTTACTTTTCTGACGACTTTTTACTTTGACTTCTTACATGTTGAACCCAAATTCCTGTACTTTCTACTTCTCACATTTTGAACCCAAATACCTGTACTTTCTACTTCTTACATGTTGAACACAAATACCTGTACTTTCTACTTCTCAAATTTTGAATACAAATACCTGTACTTTCTACTTCTTACATGTTGAACACAAATACCTGTACTTTCTACTTCTTACATGTTGAACCCAAATACCTGTACTTTCTACTTCTTACATGTTGAACACAAATACCTGTACTTTCTACTTCTCAAATTTTGAATACAAATACCTGTACTTTCTACTTCTTACATGTTGAACCCAAATACCTGTACTTTCTACTTCTCACATGTTGAACACAAATACCTGTACTTTCTACTTCTTACATGTTGAACACAAATACCTGTACTTTCTACTTCTTACATGTTGAACACAAATACCTGTACTTTCTACTTCTTACATGTTGAACACAAATACCTGTACTTTCTACTTCTTACATGTTGAACACAAACACCTGTACTTTCTACTTCTTACATGTTGAACACAAATACCTGTACTTTCTACTTCTTACATGTTGAACTCAAATACCTGTACTTTCTACTTCTTACATGTTGAACTCAAATACCTGTACTTTCTACTTCTTACATGTTGAACACAAATACCTGTACTTTCTACTTCTTACATGTTGAACACAAATACCTGTACTTTCTACTTCTTACATGTTGAACTCAAATACCTGTACTTTCTACTTCTTACATTTTGAACACAAATAACTGTACTTTCTACTTCTTACATGTTGAACCCAAATACCTGTACTTTCTACTTCTTACATGTTGAATACAAATACCTGAACTTTCTACTTCTTACATGTTGAACCCAAATACCTGTACTTTCTACTTCTTACATGTTGAACTCAAATACCTGTACTTTCTACTTCTTACATGTTGAACTCAAATACCTGTACTTTCTACTTCTTACATTTCCCAAACAGCTGGTTCCTTTAGTCTGAATGTGTGTTTGGTGGCGTGATCATTATTCTTTAGTCATTGCGTGCCTATTGATTTGAACACGATCCGTGTATCCATCATTTCCTGGTCTTCTCTAAAGAAGAGGGACCAATGGAAACGTTGTCATGTTGCCGTTGTTCAGCATGGAAACATTCATTAGCTAACAATGACATTATTGTTCTATTAATATAAAGGGAGGTCAGGTACTCTTTCAAACAGCTGCTAGTTATGGGTACTTTTTACTTAAGTATATTTCAAAGCCTCTTTACTTTGACTTGAGTAAAGAAGTTTAATCAGTACTTCTACTTTTACCAGAGTATTTTTAAACACGAGTATCTGTACTTCTACTTGAGTACAGGATGTGTGTACTTTTGCCATCTCTGGCTGTGAGGGAGTGCGGTCGTCTTTTAATCAGAAGGTTGTGGGTTGGAGGTGGAAATACGCCTAGAAAGTACAGGTATTTGTGTTCAACATGTAAGAAGTAGAAAGTACAGGTATTTGTGTTCAACATGTAAGAAGTAGAAAGTACAGGTATTTGTGTTCAACATGTAAGAAGTAGAAAGTACAGGTATTTGAGTTCAACATGTGAGAAGTAGAAAGTACAGGTATTTGAGTTCAACATGTAAGAAGTAGAAAGTACAGGTATTTGTGTTCAACATGTAAGAAGTAGAAAGTACAGGTATTTGTGTTCAACATGTAAGAAGTAGAAAGTACAGGTATTTGTGTTCAAAATGTAAGAAGTAGAAAGTACAGGTATTTGTGTTCAACATGTAAGAAGTAGAAAGTACAGGTATTTGTGTTCAACATGTAAGAAGTAGAAAGTACAGGTATTTGTGTTCAACATGTAAGAAGTAGAAAGTACAGGTATTTGAGTTCAACATGTAAGAAGTAGAAAGTACAGGTATTTGTGTTCAACATGTAAGAAGTAGAAAGTACAGGTATTTGAGTTCAACATGTAAGAAGTAGAAAGTACAGGTATTTGTGTTCAAAAATGTAAGAAGTAGAAAGTACAGGTATTCGAGTTCAACATGTAAGAAGTAGAAAGTACAGGTATTTGTGTTCAACATGTAAGAAGTAGAAAGTACAGGTATTTGTGTTCAACATGTAAGAAGTAGAAAGTAAAAAGTCGTCAGAAAAATAAGTAGTGGAGCAAAGTACTGATACCAGAAAAATGTACTTAAGTACAGTGACAAAGTATTTGTACTCCACTACTTCCCACCTCTGCTCACAGCCACAGTCGATTGACCATAAGATAAGATAAGAAGTACTTTATTGATCCCAATTTGGGATTTTGTTTGTGTTGCAGCAGCATAAAAAGACAAGGCATTGTACAATAAAAATGCAAAGACTAGAAATAAACAAGAAAGTATGACATATACATGTTAAATTTAACAAGGCATTATATATACAAATATATATATATACATAAATATATGACAGAAGAAATATTAATATTAAATATTGAACAGTTTATATAAATGTAAAATGTGGTTTTATTCCAAGAGAAACTATGGAGCAGAGAGTTCTCTTCCAGCCAGAGGTGATTTGTTGTACAGAGTTATTGCAGTGGGCAGGAATGTGTTCCTGTGTCGGTCCTTGTGACAGCGGAGCTGCAGCAGTCTGTTGGAGAAGGCGCTCCGCTGACTGTCCAGCTGCAGGTGGAGAGGATGGTTGGGGTTATCCATGATGGACAACAGCCTGTTCAGTGTCCTCCTCTCCACCACAGCTTCAAAGGGGTCCAGCTTGATGCCGATGACAGACCCAGCTTTCCTGATCAGTTTATTGATCCTGCTGGTGTCACCGCCGGGATCAACCTGAGCAATAACAGTTTATGGCGAGTACGGCAAATGAAAGTTGTAACAAGCAGTAGCGCTGAGCAAAGTGACGAGAACACAACCACAACACTAACCAGGCTTCGTGTGATTCTGTTTATTTGTTCCTTACTTTGACCATCCGTTCGTTGTTATTGATCATTGTGGAGAGAGGCAGACGTTTTGTTTTGTATTATAGCAGCTATCGGATGGAATCAATAGATGGGCTGCACAGGTTGTCATGTCCGACAATCACAACTAGAATCATAATGAAAAATACGCCGGTAAAATGTGCCTCTAGTAAAACGGCTTATGCCACAATAGGATAGCAACAAGTCGTCAAGATAGTCAGTTTAGCTTTGGTTGCTATGCTAACATCACCCATTTTATACCAGAGAAACTTTCATAACAGCGTTGTGATGCCAAACAGCGGGCAGCAGTGCAGCGGTTGGTAAATGCCGCTGAAACACATTAATAATCCATGAACCACTCTGGAGAAAAGTATATGGTTGGAGAAGTAGTTCTTTAATTTAATCTGGCTTCGTATGATTAAAAGCAACACGATCATCGACCCGACGCAGTCCCCCATTGTTGTTGTTGTTGTGAGCGCCGTTGGGGAGAAAATCAGCGACGTAAAAGGTGGCATCATGACGCAGCCGCGGCAGCACCAGTTTCGGTTCGTTTGCGTTACCGTTCTCGTGTGGCTCCAGCCTCAGTGGAGGGGAGGCACATCAAAGGTGAGGTGGTAAAGTCCAGTGTGCTCGGCAGGGGGGGGTCAGAGGCAAGGTGAGCAGAGGGGGGATGCTGAAGCCAGGCTGAGTAGTGACCCCCTAGAATCTGGAGAATCACAGAACGACCGGTTGCTCCGCTTGCTCACGGTCGGTTGCTCCGCTCGCTCACGGCCGGTACCACCCTTAATGTGTTTTTAAACGGCATCATTGAAGTTGTGCTGACAGGCGACAGAGGTCCACCGTGTCCCCGCAGCGAGGCTAACCATGCCACCCCAGGATTCTCACTGAGTGGTGGAGGTGAGGTGTGAAGTGGAGGTGGAGACAGCAGCGGGCGGAGAGCGAAACCTATTGAAGAAGGTGTTCAGCTCGTTGGCCCTCTCCAGGGTGCCCACAGTCAGTCTGTCTCTCCCTTTGAAGCCAGTAATGGCCTTCATCCCAGCCCAGACATCCCTGCTATTGTTCTGCTGGAGCTTGGCCTCCAGCTTCTTCCTGTAGGAATCCCTGCCCCTCCTCAGCTTGTCCCTCAGCTCATGCTGGATACTTGTGATTTGTTCCCAGACTTAAAAGCTTCCTTTTTCTTATTTAAAAGAGTTTTCAGGTCACTAGTAATCCAGGGTTCCCACAAGGATAGTAATGCTAGGCCACACACAGTAATGCTAGTTTACACACACGCAGCTGCTACATGCAGCAACGCACGCACACACACACACACACACACACACACACACACACACACACACACACACACACACACACACACACACACACACACACACACACACACACACACACACACACATTGCATGATGGGTGAAAATGTCATTTTCCAATCATGCTGCTGTAACCCGTTTAATGCCCTGGGAAAACTATGTACAAGATTTTGGAAACTGGCAGCAGGGATTATTGAGATCAGCTGCTTGATGTTTGATAACAAGGGTTTCCAGTTCCAACCAAATAAATGTTGAAGTCTTAAAGTAACTAAGTGGATGTCATACTAAAAGTGCTAAGTGTTTCGTTCTTTTTTTCTCACACAGTGCATGAAACTATTAAACATGTAATATACATTAAAATGAAGTGATGGTTCTTTGATGCTTGGAAAGGAGCCTTTAGGTATTTTTGTTCGAGTATGAGGTTTTTTTTTCCCGAATGTGATGCTTTGTTTCGAATAAGTAAACATTTGAATTCACTAGCTCAGCGGTGTCGAACTCAATTTCATCGCGGGCCACATCAGCATTATTGTTGCACTCAAAGGGCCGGTTTGTAACTTTAAGACTATATAAAAAAACATATATAAATATTTAATATATGTAAAACGTATGTATTATATTACATTATTGCCTCTGCATTGGATTATTATCGGATAGGGTAATAACTTCATAATTAGCTACATCTGAAAGCAGAAGTCTAGGGCAAATAATTGGAAGTCTCTTCAGTGAGAATGTCACAAAAGATTTTTTTTTAAAAAAGCCAAATTGAAATTTTGAACAAAAAAGTCAAATTTTGAGAAAAAAGTCAAATTCTGAACAAAATTCATATTGGAGATGCATTGTGGGACATGTAGTTTATGGGCAACGTGCTTCTGTAAATTGGCATGTAACCGTATAATAAACGTATCATATTCTTTCAGAGCTCTTGTGGGGCCACATTAAATGAAGTCGCGGGCCGGATTTGGCCCCCGGGCCTTGAGTTTGACACCCCTGCACTAGCTGGTGGTACAATTCCCATTTTTCTATTGTTCAAAGTTCTTTTTCCTACTGTAAGAATACATCTGAGTTACTGTAAGTCACAGAAGGAAAATGGGCTTGTATCCATTATGGGTGAATGGACAAAAAAAAAGCCTCGTTGGGATAACAAATCTCCTTTTGATTAGTGTTGTGGCCAGACAGCTGGAAGCACATATAACAAAGTCTCAGACATTCAACATTGAGAGAACACGTGTATCACGTCATGAGTAAAGACCATAATAGGACTCGAGGCAACCATTAATCTCTATTTCAACAAACTTGACTCTGTCTCCACTGCAGAAATGGCACATAAATGAAGACGGATTAAATGACACGATGTACAGTAAGATAAATGATGGCGTGATGACAAGTTCAGGGGTCGGTGGATTTGTGTAAACTGAGATAAATTGTCCTCTCGAGAGCATAGAGCATATTACTGGGAAACACAACGTTATGACAACAAGCAGTGGCCAACATCTGATTCAGCTTATTTCAGAGAGGTTTTTATAGAAATGGATCAGGACAAAAAGAGAGAGAAACTTTTTTCCTGAAGCTTTCAGAATCTCTTTCCACAGAGGGGACACATGTTGATGTAGAAGAGACATGAAGAAGAGGGGACACATGTTGATGTAGAAGAGACATGGAGAAGAGGGGACACATGTTGATGTAGAAGAGACATGAAGAAGAGGGGACACATGTTGATGTAGAAGAGACATGAAGAAGAGGGGACACATGTTGATGTAGAAGAGATATGAAGAAGAGGGGACACATGTTGATGTAGAAGAGACATGGAGAAGAGGGGACACATGTTGATGTAGAAGAGACATGGAGAAGAGGGGACACATGTTGATGTAGAAGAGACATGAAGAAGAGGGGACACATGTTGATGTAGAAGAGACATGAAGAAGAGGGGACACATGTTGATGTAGAAGAGATATGAAGAAGAGGGGACACATGTTGATGTAGAAGAGACATGGAGAAGAGGGGACACATGTTGATGTAGAAGAGACATGAAGAAGAGAGGACACATGTTGATGTAGAAGAGACATGGAGAAGAGGGGACACATGTTGATGTAGAAAAGACATGGAGAAGAGGGGACACATGTTGATGTAGAAGAGACATGAAGAAGAGGGGACACATGTTGATGTAGAAGAGACATGAAGAAGAGGGGACACATGTTGATGTAGAAGAGACATGAAGAAGAGGGGACACATGTTGATGTAGAAAAGACATGGAGAAGTGGGGACACATGTTGATGTAGAAGAGACATGAAGAAGAGGGGACACATGTTGATGTAGAAGAGACATGAAGAAGAGAGGACACATGTTGATGTAGAAGAGACATGAAGAAGAGGGGACACATGTTGATGTAGAAGAGACATGAAGAAGAGGGGACACATGTTGATGTAGAAAAGACATGAAGAAGAGGGGACACATGTTGATGTAGAAGAGACATGAAGAAGAGGGGACACATGTTGATGTAGAAGAGACATGGAGAAGAGGGGACACATGTTGATGTAGAAGAGACATGGAGAAGAGGGGACACATGTTGATGTAGAAGAGACATGGAGAAGAGGGGACACATGTTGATGTAGAAGAGACATGAAGAAGAGGGGACACATGTTGATGTAGAAGAGACATGGAGAAGAGGGGACACATGTTGATGTAGAAGAGACATGGAGAAGAGGGGACACATGTTGATGTAGAAGAGACATGGAGAAGAGGGGACACATGTTGATATAGAAGAGACATGGAGAAGAGGGGACACGTGTTGATGTAGAAGAGACATGAAGAAGAGGGGACACATGTTGATGTAGAAGAGACATGGAGAAGAGGGGACACATGTTGATGTAGAAGAGACATGGAGAAGAGGGGACACATGTTGATGTAGAAGAGACATGGAGAAGAGGGGACACATGTTGATGTAGAAGAGACATGGAGAAGAGGGGACACATGTTGATGTAGAAGAGACATGGAGAAGAGGGGACACATGTTGATGTAGAAGAGACATGAAGAAGAGGGGACACATGTTGATGTAGAAGAGACATGAAGAAGAGGGGACACATGTTGATGTAGAAGAGACATGGAGAAGAGGGGACACATGTTGATGTAGAAGAGATATGAAGAAGAGGGGACACATGTTGATGTAGAAGAGACACGAAGAAGAGGGGACACATGTTGATGTAGAAGAGACACGAAGAAGAGGGGACACATGTTGATGTAGAAAAGACATGGAGAAGAGGGGACACATGTTGATGTAGAAGAGACATGAAGAAGAAGGGGACACATGTTGATGTAGAAGAGACATGAAGAAGAGGGGACACATGTTGATGTAGAAGAGACATGGAGAAGAGGGGACACATGTTGATGTAGAAGAGACATGAAGAAGTGGATTTTGCATAATAGGTGACCTTAAATGTTTTGTGTACAAGCGGGGGACTCTGCATTTGGAAGTCAAAGGCACTAAACCATCCCAGTCGCTCCCTCAGTTAAATATTTGTAAATTGAATTTTGCATGGGTCATTTGCCCAGACTGATTCATGCCTGACCTCCAGGGGTCCTTGCAGGTTGAAGGATCACACTTAAAGTAAGTGGCAGGGTGTCTGTTGGAGGTATGTGGTCAGTCACCCAGCAACCATCAAACTGAGAAATGTGCTTCTTTAGTGAAAGACTGCTGTTGTTACGCCTGTTTATTTACTCGGCCTGGAACCTTTGACCCCATTACATTTGCAGCTCATTGATGAAGCTCGGGGGCAAACAAGGCAGACAACACATCATTCAGAGGAGACTTTACGGCACTTTGAGGTTTGCGAGCTATCATGACTTGTCCCCCCTGGGTGCTTGGCTCAGTCTGACCCCAGGTGGTAGACTTCACACCGCAGCGCAAAGATCTCTGAGCATGCTGAGCGAGGCGGGCGGTGCTCACCAAAGACAGAGTTCTGGTTTGGACAGTGAATATGCTGGCTTGAAGAATTAAGGAGAACCACCAGAGAGAAAACTGAATTAAACCTTGTTTTAAGTATTTGTTTCATTGTATATTTATTTTTAATCAAAAATTATATTTAAACCTTATTTAATTATTATTATTATATGGCTCAAAGTAGAGAGTAGAGCTTTAGAAATACTTTTTTAACCTTTATTTATATTAAATATTTTGTATTATTATTAGTATTATTATTAAGAGGATGCATAGCAATTGTATTTATTTATTTAAATAATTATTATCTTTATTTTATCTTATTTATTGTCTTATTCATATTATTATTATTTAGTTATTATTATGTTTAATAATTGTTTTTACATTATTCTCTTATTAAAATACATGATTATTTTTGGTTAGAAGCCAACTACTAGTTTGAATCAATCAATATATCAATTAACATTATTATTTATATATACACATGCTGAAACATTTCTTAAAAGCACAAAATTGTAAATTGAATTTTGGTTTTGGATCATTGGTCGGAAAAAATATACATTACATGACATGTTACTTGTTAGACGCTTTTATCCAAAGCGACTAACATACTCAGTACTGTGGACAATCCCCACAGGAGCACTTTGGGGTGAAGTGTCTCAGGGACACAACGACATGCTGACTGCAGTGGGGTTTGAACTTGTGACCCCCTGTCCTAACATCAAGGCTCTAGTCCACACACAGCTGTCCCAGTATATCATTTGAAGGCATCACAAGTTGAACTCTGGGAAATTATAATGGGAATCTTTCCCTGTTCTCTAAAACCAAGTCAACAGATGAACCAATTATGGAAAAGACGTGCCCTTCTGACCTTTTCCTGCAGATCAGATAACAGAAGAGAAAATAACATCCGTGCAGCTCAGTAAGCGCATATTCATCAGAATTAAAAACCTGTGCATTTACAGTATATGCATTTTTCCATGAATGCAAGACCACTTCGACCATCAAAGGAACAGATGCTCACATGAAAACACAGCGCCATATATTAGATATTTCTCTTGGAGGGGCTTCAGAGACTAACATGTTACAAACAGAGGTGCATATGCTGACAGCAGGCAGAATGCAACCCTTTTTGTTTTTATACAAAACACAAAAGTTAGTCAAGTTTTAGCTCACGATTTCATATGCTGTTTGTGATGACAGGTTACCAAGATGTTCATGTGAGTGTTGATTTGCATGATAACGTGGCCTTGTGTGGCCTTTGTTAGCATAGTGTCTTTAGGCGCGTTCACACCGGAGTACTTTTCCCCGTACTTTTCCCATTTAGTTCCGTTAGTGCCTGGAATTTTGCGTTCACACCAAAAAGAGAACTTAGTTCATGAGAACCTTTCCCCCCATTTTTAGTGCCTGCTAGAGAGGTGTTACTATCCTGGGGAGAAGAAAGTACGAACTTCTTCGGGTGTGAACGCGATCTGTACTTAGTTCCATGGGGGTACTAAGTGCCGGCACTAAGGCCCCGGCCACACGAGGACGAAAACGGTCGTTTGCGTTACTGTTTAGTGTCATATAGACCGTTCGGCCACACGAGGACGACCGAATACGGCACTAAACGACTGCGGAAACGATAACGGGTCCCAAGGTGAATAGAACGGCATACGCAACGCTCTGGGGGGTCAAACGGCTCCGTGTGTACGCCCTATACGATCATGTTCTGATAATGATGAGGCAATAGCCCCGCCTCTCCCCACCTCTGCTGCTCACCCCCGCGTCAAAGTAAACTGCACACTGAATTCAGATTATTTATCTTTCTCTCGATATGGACATAAACGCGAGTGAAGTCTAATCTGACAGGACGGAGACACGCAGCTCTGCTCACCTGCAGCTCCTCCCGCTGTGATGCGGCGGTGAACGGAGTAAAACACACACTTCAAGTCAGATCATCACCCTTAGCTATTTTAATTACCTCTCAAACTACCTAAACTAGTTATAAATATGTTTATTTTTACTGTCGGCCGGGTCACTCATTACTGGATCCGCTGCTGCATGAAACAGACACTGACCTGTCCGAAGAGAGGGAGGAAAAAGAGAGGCTCCGTGTATTTTATTATTATATAGAGTCGTTATTCATTTGTTTTAACCTCTTAAGCCCTGAGCCTGTTTTTCAGGTTTCAGGCTCGAAAAATGCCACTAACACAACAAAGACTATATCTTCACTTCTAAAAGGGGTAAATTAATAATCTTTTCTCTCAAAGCAAGGTTACATCTGTGAGTTGGATGTAGAAGGTGTCAGAATCAATATAGATGTTTTTATTTTAAAGTAAATTCAGATGGAACATAGTAAAAACATGTAAATTCTAATGTCCTTCCTAAAACTAAAAACATTACTTATAGTAGAAAACCACCCTTGAATGATGGGTGAGTAGACTAAAAGCTTTAGGAATCCAAACTATAACATATAATAAGTACCCTGTATCAAGATTGATGCAAAACAAGTGAAATTTGACCTTTTTCAGAGAGATTTAGAAAAATAAAGTCCAGGCGGACTCACCTCTGGGAAATTTGGGAACCATCAGTTCCATTTGAACTTTTTCACTGTAAAAATCATTTTATTACTTTGAATTTTCACTATAGGTATTCATTCCATCCAAATACAACTGTTGTGAATTTTTTTTTTTTTTCAAAAAAAACACACAATGCTAACAGTGAGCATCTGAATTAGCCCCGAGCGAAAAATGCTAACCTATTACTGCACCTGAAAATCACTCCTAGCTCCCTTATTACTTATCCTAGCTGCACATCCAACACATTGTTTATGATCGTAAAGACATAGAATCTAACGGTGCCCACCTCAACACTGAAAGATACAAACTCGCGACGTTATCAACAAAAACGTACATCAAAACAAGTGGCGTTAGGTACTAACATGCGCTAGGCTAACGGCTTACCTTCCTCTTTGTCTGGTCTAAACTGGTCTTCAATGGCATTAAAACGATAAAAACGATGATGTAGTTAATCCATAGGTTAATATCCAATGGGGCTGTGTCCCCTTTGAAATGTTCTGATAATTTATAAGCAATAAAACTGCAATTCCGTTATCTGCTGTCCGCTCTGTGCTCCTGCAATTCCTGCTGTTACGTAGTAAACAATAAATTATGTCGGCTGCGTAATGTACTTAAACTGGCTGGCATTCTTTATACTTTACGCAGGACCATATCTCTGGAACCCATTGGTCGATTCGTGTGATTTACACCTTTTTCTTAACCATCAGAACCAATAGAATCGATGGGCAGTTCCCAAATCCACGTAAACATTACCATTGCGGACGTAATAGAGAAGCGAACAAAGCATATCTGAAAGTGCATGCCTGGACTGCAAAACTTTATACCCAGTATATTGCCATAAATATGATGATGGATTATCAGTCAAAATGTCTACGTGACACAAAGACATTGGATTAACCTTGAGCGGCGTTTTTATTCCGGTGAACACAACTTTTGATCACAAATCAGAAAAGGTAAGACGTAATTATTGTAATATTTTTGAAACCGGATGTTGTTTACTTTCTCTTTTCTGGCTGATAGCTCCAGGAATTCGGGGTCCTACAGTGATGACATTACATGTCTGGAATCTGTGGAGTCTCAGCTTTAAATCGTATATCTTGTTTGTGCAGTTACGATAAGTAATAAGGGCATTTCTACCGTGAGTGCTGTGCAAAAGTCCGTTAGCATTAGTTAGCATTTTTTCGCTCCATGCTAATTCAAAGGCTTGGTATTACTCTTGTGTTTCTTTTAGCTAAAATTTTTTCACATTGTCAGTTAGCGGAGTTTCTTACCGTTAAAAGGGTATGGAACATTAATAGTTTCATAAATGTTAAGAAGCCCTGAGACATAGTCTCGTAAAAAAACTGTGGGGGGGGTCCACTGGGGGGACCCTCGGGCTTAAGAGGTTAAAGCTCAATAAATAACAAAGAAGACCTTTGACCGGCACTTTTATAATTTTGTCGGAAGATTTAAACTTTAATACACGTTGACTGGCGAAAAACTCTGCCCGCTTCCCTCGGCCCCCACCGCGGAGAATAAACAGAAGGGCAACCATGACAACCATGCTTCTTCGCTGCTTTTGTGGAAGTTACAGCGCCACGTACAGGCTCCTGCATATGTACTGCAGCTTCTCCAGCGGTTGGAGCTAAACGGAGCTGTCTCGTGTGGACAGACACTATCCGGTGAATATTGCGTGTGGACGGAAGCTTTTTTGCGTTTGCGTTAATCCTATGCGTTTAGCCGTTTTCGTCCTCGTGTGGCCGGGGCCTAAGTACGGCAAAGTACTTGGTGTGAAAGCGGCTTTTGAAACCAATGTGACTTCCCCTGACTTTGGCATTTCTCTGACCGTCTCAATTGCTCGAGTTGAGAACCGTCACACAGAGGAATGTCAGTGCGTACACATGGTGCCCAATAGTCTGTCTCACTGAATCACATGAAACTGTTACCAACCAAACTGAAACACGCCACAATTTCAGACAGATTTATACCCAGTGGCAACAAGGCACAGTCTTCACAAACAGAGAGGGATTAACTTTGGATAAAGCAAGATAATGTCATACAAATAATCAATATATTGGTAGTTTGTTGTGTCTCACTGATAGGTCTGTGAATTCTGCATTTTGTATCTGTTATTGACAAGAAAGAAAAGGAAACTTCAAAGGTTCAAAGCTTGTTTTTTTTAGGGTTAATGTTAGAATAATGTTTAGATACAGGTCATCAAGGGTGTTCACGAGCATATACATAACACCATTTATTTTGAGTATATCTCCTTTTTAATCTTTTTAATCTCAGTCACAGCATACAATACATTCTGTTCAACTGAAAAGGAGTCGTAACTCAGTGAAGAAGATAAGTCTTTTATTATTTTATGCTTTTTGAAACATTATTCTGCAATTTTCTTTTTGGCTCGTTGAGTCCTGTTCTGTTTAACAGATTTGCTATTTAAGATAGTCATGCTATTTGTAATATGGCCACAGCAAATTCATCTACTCCAAAAAGAACAGTGTACACAACATGGCGTGTGTGTGTGTGTGTGTGTGTGTGTGTGTGTGTGTGTGTGTGTGTGTGTGTGTGTGTGTGCGCGTGCGTGTGACCAGGCAGGAAATAGGCCTACATCAATTAGTCACTTAATAAAACTCACTTTACAGCCCGGGTTTAGAAACGAAACATCATAAATCACAATAAATAGCTTCCTTGACTGGTGATAAAAGTAAAACATGTGGAAATGCTCTTGAGACTCAACAGACAGACCTGGCATACTTGAACAAAGTGAGAGCTAAAACATCAAGAGGTGACTGGCCAGTAAATAGACAAAGCTACAGCAGGAATTTAGCCACACACACACACACACACACACACACACACACACACACACACACACACACACACACACACACACACACACACACACACACACACACACACACACACACACACACACACACACACACAAATACATTGCTAACTCCCGCTATTTCAAGGGACCTTTATTCTTTATACTCCTCTCACAAAATAACTACTATAATTACAATACCTACACTGGAGAACTAGTTGACTGCCACATTTTTCCAGTATGTAAATGATTCTGAAGGTAATTTGTTTTGCCTTCTTTACGCTGGTTTAACTTCAATAGTCGCGAGTCTTCCGGTTGCATTAATTTGTGTTGTTTTTATCAAAGTATGTAGCTTCACCTGGCCTCTTTTCTCCAAGTATCCCTCAATGCAGTGTGCAATGCCTCAATGTGGGCCAGATCTCAACCGTTGAGACACGGGGCGTCCCAACTCCTGTGTTTGGTTAGTTTTAGGGTTAGGTTTGTGTTTGGGTTGGGGTTTGAGGTTTCCGGTTTAGGAGTAGTTTGCACTGGCCTGAAGGTCTGTGGGTGTGTGTGTGTGTGTGTGTGTGTGTGTGTGTGTGTGTGTGTGTGTGTGTGTGTGTGTGTGTGTGTGTGTGTGTGTGTGTGTGTGTGTGTGTGTGTGTGTGTGTGTGTGTGTGCGCGTGCGTGTGACCAGGCAGGAAATAGGCCTACATCAATTAGTCACTTAATAAAACTCACTTTACAGCCCGGGTTTAGAAACGAAACATCATAAATCACAATAAATAGCTTCCTTGACTGGTGATAAAAGTAAAACATGTGGAAATGCTCTTGAGACTCAACAGACAGACCTGGCATACTTAAACAAAGTGAGAGCTAAAACATCAAGAGGTGACTGGCCAGTAAATAGACAAAGCTACAGCAGGAATTTAGCCACACACACACACACACACACACACACACACACACACACACACACACACACACACACACACACACACACACACACACACACACACACACACACACACACACACACACACACACACACAAATACATTGCTAACTCCCGCTATTTCAAGGGACCTTTATTCTTTATACTCCTCTCACAAAATAACTACTATAATTACAATACCTACACTGGAGAACTAGTTGACTGCCACATTTTTCCAGTATGTAAATGATTCTGAAGGTAATTTGTTTTGCCTTCTTTACGCTGGTTTAACTTCAATAGTCGCGAGTCTTCCGGTTGCATTAATTTGTGTTGTTTTTATCAAAGTATGTAGCTTCACCTGGCCTCTTTTCTCCAAGTATCCCTCAATGCAGTGTGCAATGCCTCAATGTGGGCCAGATCTCAACCGTTGAGACACGGGGCGTCCCAACTCCTGTGTTTGGTTAGTTTTAGGGTTAGGTTTGTGTTTGGGTTGGGGTTTGAGGTTTCCGGTTTAGGAGTAGTTTGCACTGGCCTGAAGGTCTGTGGGTGTGTGTGTGTGTGTGTGTGTGTGTGTGTGTGTGTGTGTGTGTGTGTGTGTGTGTGTGTGTGTGTGTGTGTGTGTGTGTGTGTGTGTGTGTGTGTGTGTGTGTGTGTGTGTGTGTGTGTGTGTGTGTGTGTGTGCGCGTGCGTGTGACCAGGCAGGAAATAGGCCTACATCAATTAGTCACTTAATAAAACTCACTTTACAGCCCGGGTTTAGAAACGAAACATCATAAATCACAATAAATAGCTTCCTTGACTGGTGATAAAAGTAAAACATGTGGAAATGCTCTTGAGACTCAACAGACAGACCTGGCATACTTGAACAAAGTGAGAGCTAAAACATCAAGAGGTGACTGGCCAGTAAATAGACAAAGCTACAGCAGGAATTTAGCCACACACACACACACACACACACACACACACACACACACACACACACACACACACACACACACACACACACACACACACACACACACACACACACACACACACACACACACACACACACACACACACACACACACACACACACACACAAATACATTGCTAACTCCCGCTATTTCAATGGACCTTTATTCTTTATACTCCTCTCACAAAATAACTACTATAATTACAATACCTACACTGGAGAACTAGTTGACTGCCACATTTTTCCAGTATGTAAATGATTCTGAAGGTAATTTGTTTTGCCTTCTTTACGCTGGTTTAACTTCAATAGTCGCGAGTCTTCCGGTTGCATTAATTTGTGTTGTTTTTATCAAAGTATGTAGCTTCACCTGGCCTCTTTTCTCCAAGTATCCCTCAATGCAGTGTGCAATGCCTCAATGTGGGCCAGATCTCAACCGTTGAGACACGGGGCGTCCCAACTCCTGTGTTTGGTTAGTTTTAGGGTTAGGTTTGTGTTTGGGTTGGGGTTTGAGGTTTCCGGTTTAGGAGTAGTTTGCACTGGCCTGAAGGTCTGTGGGTGTGTGTGTGTGTGTGTGTGTGTGTGTGTGTGTGTGTGTGTGTGTGTGTGTGTGTGTGTGTGTGTGTGTGTGTGTGTGTGTGTGTGTGTGTGTGTGTGTGTGTGTGTGTGTGTGTGTGTGTGTGTGTGTGTGTGTGTGTGTGTGTGTGTGTGTGTGTGTATTAGAATGTCATGGTGTTATAGTTGGTCCTACCAGCTCCTGAATATATGGCGTGCTGTGGTGGGGGTCCAGTTGAGGTGGCCTTCTTCTGTATTGAATTGATTTTGAGGAATGGCTTGCGTGTGGGAAAATGTTTGACTATGGTATTGTTGATTATTGTGAGGGTCTGATGCTGTAATGAGATATGGATTTTCCTTTAGAAAACGTTACAGAAAGAATTTTGCTTTAGGGCGAAATCACTCTACAAAATGTCAAGTTGGTTTTGGGAAATGTCTGACTGAATTTGCATTTAAGACGTTGCAAAACTAGTTGAAGTTTCCTGTCAAACGCTTCAGGACAAGTAAAGAAACAATGCTGCAGGAAGATACTTGCAGAGGATTGGCATAACTTTCATGTGGAGAACAGGAAAGACCATGTGCATCAAATACAACCCATGTTTCAAGGGATTAATCAACACAAAATTAAGACCGGGTTAAAAATTGTTTTATTGACAAGATGTTGTGGAGAGAAATACTTGTAAAAGCTTTTAGAAAGGTGCAGAATTAAAGTTCTACCTTTCCTACTAAAAGTTATTGAAGATTGTGAATTAAAACGTGCTGTGGGGTCTGCAACACATGTTTTGTTTATCTCTGAAGGTGCCTGTATTAAAGGTCTCCTATTATACTGTTTTTAATCAATATATTATAGGTCTCAGATATATCCAGAGCCTGTCTCTGATTGGCTGAAACACCAAACAGATCATTGCAGCATTACCCATAATCCCCTCTGTTTCAGCCCTGTTTCCAAAGTGCTGATTCTCTGTCTGTTACTTTAGATGAAAATAAGGAGCCCCTCCCCACGCCCCTCTGAGAGATATTTGGTTACAAAGAACTCTGTAGCCGCATTCACACCGCAGGACTTTCCCTGGTACTTTGGTTCTTTAGTTCCGTTCGTACCAATAATGTCGCGTTCACACCGCCGGGACTACTCAGTGCCGGGAACTCTTTTGGCCATTTTCAGTCCCTGCTAGAGAGGTGGTACGAACCTGGTGATAAAAGAGTGCCAATTTCTATTCTATTTCTATTGGCTGGGCGAATTGCAAACCACGCCCCGTTAGACTCTGATTTTTGTTTGTTAGGCAGCCATTTTTTTCCTCGCTACAAAACCACATCCACACCTGAGCGAGTAGTTTTTTTGTACTTTAAAGCAGTTATGACCACACGTACTACAACACCGGAGCGGTGGAATGATGAGGAAGTGTCGGCGCTTCTGGCAATTTACTCTGAGGACGGGATGCAGCAGCTTCTACAGAAAGCAGTTCCCAACTCCAAATGTTTTGAGCGATGTTCGCAAAAGCTACTTGAGCTGGGAATCGTGCACAGTGCACACGGATGCCGGGTGAAAATAAAGAAACTCAGGCAGGACTATAAAAAAATTAAAGACCACAATAATAAGAGTGGTAACGATCGAAAGACCAGTAAACAAACGCCTCATACAGCGGGTGGGCTTTATACCCCCTCCCCCGTGTAGTTCTTCTTCTCTCGTTTTTTTTTGTACTCGCCGTGAAGTGGTTCTGCGGCCTGCCAGTAAACCCAGAGAAGAAGAAGACGAAGTGACGTCAGCGTAATCTTGCCTCAGGGAAAGTACTGCGGTGTGAATGCGATTGGCACTAGCCCCCTGGCGGATTCAGTGCCGTGGTACTTTAGTGCCGGCACTAAAGTACGGCAAGTCCTGCGGTGTGAAAGCGGCTAATGCTGCTCTAGGAGGAGATTCAGGTGATAAGGTGGGGGGGGGGGGGGGTTACCTTGGACCTGATTACCTGCCCCGCCGTTATTGTTTGCACCTGTGGAGTCCCTTGTATGTGTATATATTCTGTGTGTTCCCTGTGCCAAGTGCCAGATCGTTTTGAACCTTGTGAATGGATTACCTTGCTTATCACCACAGTAAAAACCTTTTTTTGAATCATCTTTTGTCTGGAGTCGTGCATTTGGGTCCTTTCAGTTTTTGTGTGCTCCAGTCGTAACACTTACAGAGAAGAGATAACATCTGATCCTTTACAACAAACACTATATGCTCATTTTTTTCTTTTTGGTAACATTGTAATCCTGTAAATAATCCCCAATTATTAGTCTGATGACGTCTTAATTTTGTGTCCTGATAACGTAATCCTGTTACATGTACATGACCTAAACCCGCTCCTGCAGAGATGGCAAAGGTACACACATCCTGTACTCAAGTAGAAGTACAGATACTCGTGTTTCAAAATACTCTGGTAAAAGTAGAAGTACTGACTAAACTTCTTTATTCAAGTGAAAGTAAAGAGGGCTTTGAAATGTACTTCAGTAAAAAGTACCCATAACTAGCAGCTGCTTTAAAGAGTACCTGACCTCCCTTTATATTAATAGAACAATAATGTCATTGTTAGCTAATGAATGTTTCCATGCTGAACAACGGCAACATGACAACGTTTCCATTGGTCCCTCTTCTTTAGAGAAGACCAGGAAATGATGGATACACGGATCGTGTTCAAATCAATAGGCACGCAATGACTCTAAAGAATAATGATCACGCCACCAAACACACATTCAGACTAAAGGAACCAGCTGTTTGGAAAATGTGGGTTTTCCCAGAAGCTAGAGACAACTCGTGTCAGAATCAGAAAACCTGCAGGCAAAGCAGAAACGTCAGAAAGAACCGAGGCCTCTAATTGCTGCCCTGTTAGAGGCCAGGGCCCTAGGCAAGATTTTAGCTGGCGCCCCCCCCCCCCCAAATGCAGACACTTACACTTACTATGACTCGCACGTGCACGGTGTGGCATGACCACCAAAGCAGAAAGATATGGACACAAGATGTGTGCAACTGTATTTAGTTTCCTATCCATTTGAACATGATAAGTGGGGGGGGGGGGGGGACTTCACCTCCTCTAGGGGGGTCCGGGGGCATGCTCCCCCGGGAAGACTTTTTTTTAAATATTGAAGTTAAAAGCATCAATCTGGTGCACTTTGAGAGCAACCTTAGGAGATCTATGGATACCTCTCTCAACACCCAGATGAAACAGAACTGTAAGTAGATTTTCTTTTTCTTTATGGATACTTTACAAATCACTCCCCTTTCAAACTGTATTCTTGTTTATTAATAACAACTTTTTTGTACTGTCATATAGTGTTTTTCACCTATTCTCTTATTTTTTATAACTATAATCATCATATAAAGGTGTGCCTTTACCTCACTGAGCTGAGGTTATCAGAGCCTCTCAGTCTTTCAGGAGAGAGCTCTCTAAAGCTCTCCCCCCCCCCCGCGGCCGCTTACACAGTAGATTCCAATGTTAATAAAAGCACAGAAGCTGTGTACGTTTTTTGGGAGTTTGATTTATTTTAAATTAACACAAATACAAAATTAAAACCTATAATTGCACACTAAAACCATTATTTCAAAAAAAGAACAATTTCACATAAACCTCTGGTTTTTACTGGGGCTGGGGCAGTTCAACTTGATTTTGGGGGGGGGGGGGGGTGTGTGCCATAGTTTATGGGCGCTGTACGCAATATAGGCGTAGTTCTGTTAGTATAAGACAATAAGATGTACTTTGTTGATCCAAAATCGGAAAATTGTGTTATGAAGTTATTTTTTTTAATTTCTAACTTTTTTTTTTTTTCTCCCCAATTTTCGGCGCCCCCTATGGGTTGATGCGCCCTTAGCATTCGCCTATACTGCCTATGCCGAGGGCCGGCCCTGTTAGAAGCTCAACATTTGACAAGCACATGGCTAAAAGCAATCTGTTGAATATCTTAAACAAATACCACCCAGCTAGTTATTATTATTATCATCGTTCGTTAAGACACGTGTTCGCCTCTCTTCCCTCGAAGCCACTATGTTTAGCATTCGCTGCACAGATTTGTGTGTCATGCTGGCAGGCCCGGTTCTACGGGGGTGCATAAGGGTGCATTGCACCCTCAGTTGAGTCGTTATGCACCCTCATTTGAAAAATGAAAAGTAAAAAAAATGAAAAGTCAAAAATATTACATATATAATAACAATAATAATAATAGTAGTAATAATAATAATAATAATAAGAAGAAGAAGAACAATATAGTTGAAATAAAATAAATTGTAATTGTGGTTGAATAACATTGTCTGCTGCATTTATTTGGTCAATTTAAACGGTAAGTAACGTTATTATGTCAGGTGCGCATGACCTGTGCCCCTGCGCGTTCGTCATCTGCAAGGTGCTTACACAGCAGTCAATGATGGACATCAGAAAATGGTTAAAACAACCAGCCCTTATCGCCAGCAGTAACACTGCACCTACTGCAGATAATAACAGTTCAGATCATGGGGATTGGGGACATTACGTTACCCGCGGCCACTGTCGTTGACACTAACGTCCTCCCGCCCGACTCGCCAGCTTTGCCCGCCTCGCCCACGGAGGCAGAGCAGCCGCCTTCGTTGCCCCAAACACCACCACCCCTCAGCGGCATGCAAGTGCCAGAGGACCTCGGCAAAACAGAGCCTGCCCAGGTATATTTAAAAAAGTACCCAACTCGCCTGTACAGGTTTCAAAACAGAGATTGGCTGGAATATTCATGTAAAAAATATGCCATCTTCTGCTATGCATGTAGATATTTTGGTTTAAGTAAGTCAGATGCCTTCACCACAACTGGCTACAACAACTGGCGCCATGCTGTTGTACGTGATAAGGGACTGGGAAGGCATGAATCAAGCAAAGAGCACATAGATTCATAGATCTCTTGATTTTGCTCTCAAAGTGTACCAGATTGATGCTTTGAACTTCAATATAAAAATAAAAAAATCTTCCCGGACGAGCATGCCCCCGGACCCCCCTAGAGGAGGCGAGGACTCTCCTAGAGGAGGTGAGGACCCCCCTAGAGGGTGTTAGGTCCACTCCCCACTTATAAAAATAGCACTTTACCACTGCACCCTCTCTAATCTCAGATGCACCCTGAGTCATTTTGCTCTGGAACCGGGCCTGCATGCAGGTGAAGCAGAAAGAGATCAGATGCCAGATTGCACGCACCACCCTGCAGGAAGTTGCTTTCCCTGGAATTTCTTTCAAGGGGAAAGGTGTCTGGAGGTGTGTGACCTGTGTGAAAAATGGTGATGGTAATCAACACTGACATCCTGGTGTTTTCTCACAACAATGTATTAGAGCATCACATTTCTCTTTATTGCACTTATTGCAGATTTACATAAAAAAGAGCACTGCTTTTACATCCATGGGGTTCTACATTCCTGCTAATGTAACAATTGTTTATTATTAATTACACGATATTGATCAAATGGCTCGTCTGATTAGTCCGATTTCAGCACTTCCGGTTCCCTCGTCTCAAAGTCAGCACTTATTTATAAATATAAATTTCAAAAGTAAGGCTTAGAGAAGCTAATAGAGAAAATGTAACCTAGCTAGCTAAAGGTTTTATTAAAGGTCTCCTATCATACTGTTTTTCATCAATATATTATAGGTCTCAGATACAAAACATGTCTCTGAAGTGTTTGGCTCCAGACACCAAACAGATCGTTGCAGCATTACCCATAATCCTCTCTGTTTCAGCCCTGTTTCCAAAGTGCTGATTCTCTGTCTGTTACTTTAGATGAAAATAAGGAGCCCCTCCCCACGCCCCTCTGAGAGACATTTGGTTACAAAGAACTCAATGGTGCTCTAGGAGGAGATTCAGGTGATAAGGGGGGGGGGGGGTTACCTTGGTTGCTGATTGGCTAATGGTTACACAAGACAAAACATCGTTATGACATCATAAAGTGGCCAAAATCTGATCAGCTCATTTTCAGACAGGTGTTTATAGAAATGGATCAGGACAAAAAGAGAGAGAATCTTTGTTCCTGAAACTTTCAGTGTCTCTTTCCATAGAGGGGACACATGTTGATGTAGAAGAGACATGAAGAAGAGGGGACACATGTTGATGTAGAAGAGACATGAAGAAGAGGGGACACATGTTGATGTAGAAGAGACATGAAGAAGAGGGGACACATGTTGATGTAGAAGAGACATGAAGACGAGGGGACACATATTGATGTAGAAGAGACATGAAGAAGAGGGGACACGTGTTGATGTAGAAGAGACATGAAGAAGAGGGGACACATGTTGATGTAGAAGAGACATGAAGAAGAGGGGACACGTGTTGATGTAGAAGAGACATGAAGAAGAGGGGACACGTGTTGATGTAGAAGAGACATGAAGAAGAGGGGACACATGTTGATGTAGAAGAGACATGAAGAAGAGGGGACACGTGTTGATGTAGAAGAGACATGAAGAAGAGGGGACACATGTTGATGTAGAAGAGACATGAAGAAGAGGGGACACGTGTTGATGTAGAAGAGACATGAAGAAGAGGGGACACATGTTGATGTAGAAGAGACATGAAGAAGAGGGGACACATGTTGATGTAGAAGAGACATGAACAAGTGGATTTTGCACGATAGGTAACCTTTAAACGAACCTGTACCAATTGTAATTGAGTTTATTTATCTATTGGAGGAAGTGTGTTAGGTTTAACAAGCGACCCGGGAACAGGATGGGACTCACTTCCAGCCTGAGAGTTAAATTAAGCTCATGAGTAGTGCAGAGACAACGGAACGCTCATGTTACTTTTAAAAATAAACATCTAACCCCTGTGTATTATAATGTGACACAGCTCAGTGCCAACTAAAATACACTGACACTCAACTGAAGTTCAGGCAAACCAACGATCTCCTTCCTGAAAAAACATCAAACTCTGAAGTCACACTTATAAAAAAACGCTCATATCCTGAACAAATATGAACTGTCAGTGGCGGGGAGAATAAACAAAAACACTACTTAAGAGACATACACATATCATCAGTCATACAGCATTTGAACAAACACAATACACAGACGCACATACTGACAATGGCGACCTATTGCCTATTGCCATACTCTTTACTGTTCCTGTCCCTCTGCCCACTCAGCGTGCAAAACACGCCATCACGTTCAGGAACACCAAAACACTGAGTGCACCAGCCCTGACAAGCACGATAGCAGCCCACCTAGCCTCCATTCTCCTTACCACCACAGTGGATGGCCTGGTTGCTACAACTCAGCTCTATCCCTCAGCCTTGACTCTCTAGCCCCCCTCAAAACCCGGACTGTCTCCTTCACCCGTTCGGCCCCTTGGTTCACCACTGAACTCCGCGCCCTGAAGGATTCTGGTCGTCGGCTAGAGAGACTCAAAACAAGAACTGACCACGCCGTCCACCGCGAAGCATACCAGGACCATGTAAAGGCCTACAAAGAAGCCCTCTCCCTGGCTAGGTCTTCGTACTACTCCACCCTCATTGGCATCCAACAATCCCAACCGAGAATGCTGTTCTCAACCATAAACCGGCTTCTCCGCCCCCTGGACCCACACCATCCTCCAGGTGCTCTCGATCTCTGCTCGAAGTTTCTGGTTTTCTTCCGGGCCAAAGTTGATTCCATCCACCAGCAGCTTCTGGTGCCTTCCCCCCCCCCCCCCCCTACTCCAACCGCACCCCAGCTGCAAGGTATTACTCGTCCACCTAGGTGTTGCCTCTCCACCTTCTCCCCAGTGGATGTCATCCAAATTGCCAAGCTGGTCACTAAGGCCAAGACATCGACCTGCTCTCTCGACCCCATGCCCACAGCCTTGGTCAAGGCAGCTCTATCCACCATCTGCCCCATCATTGTTGACATTGTGAACTTGTCCCTGTCTTCTGGCACAGTCCCATCCGGGGTTCCCAGCAAAACCCTGGCCAGGCTCCAATATGTCCAGAACTTTGCTGCCAGGCTTCTCACCCACACCAAGCCATGGCAACATATCACCCCCACCCTCATTCACCTCCACTGGCTGCCGGTCAAGTCCCGGATTCACTATAAAACACTCCTCTTCACGTACAAGTCCCTCCATACCCTCACCTCCCAGTACTTAACAGACCTCCTGCATCCCTACACCCCCTCTCGGAGTCTGCGGTCCTCAGACACGGGCCTGCTCTCCATCCCCCGCTCTCGCCTTCGTACTGTGGGTGACAGGGCGTTCAGTGTTGCGGCCCCCACCCTCTGGAATGCACTTCCTCCCGAGATCCGGAACGCTGCCTCACTGGACATCTTCAAATGCTCACTAAAAACGCACCTGTTCACCATGGCCTTCGGACCCTAGTCCTTTCCTGGTCCCCCTCTTGTTTTGTTCACTCCTTATTGTCTGTTTTGATTTGTCTGTCCACCATGTACAGCGACCTTGGGTCCCGTGAAAGGCACTTTATAAATTCCATTCATTATTATTATTATTATTATTGCACAACCCTCATGGCCAACATTTAAAAAGTACATTTCATTACATTTGACTACATTTCATTTCATGTGAATGTTAAGAAGCTTAATGGACATAGGTAGGAATGAGTGCTTATAGCGGTTCAGCCTGCTCTTGGGAACCCTGCATCTTCTACCAGAAGGTAGGAGCTGGAATCACTTCACATGGGGAAAAGAGACCCCAGCTGAACAATGGCTTTCGGACATAAAAAACATACATGAATAAGACAAAAGGTGATAACAGAGTGACAGATTGTGAGCATTAGGGAAAAGTGAAAGAAGCTAGGGTAACATTTAAAGGGCCAGACCCAGAATCAGCTCTTTTGTAACAGGGCTGAAATAGAGGGGTATGAGGCATGGCTACAATGGGTGGTCTATTTGGTATTTTGAGTAAAACACTTCAGAGACATGTTTTGTATAGATATGGCCCTATAATTTGTTGTTGAAATATATTATAGGTGACCTTTAAGGCTCCTCTTAATAAATCCAATGCCTATTTCCTCTGAGCTTGTTATAGTTTTGGAACTGCTGTAGAGAAATAAAGAAATTCCCCCCAAATTTTATTGTGTGATAGTTGAACTGAACAGTGACACAAGGACTCCTTATAATTTATAGTTGCCCGCTATTGGAACCCACACATTCGGTACATCTGTTACTGGTAAAATGTGAAACTAATAAAAGTAGTTATTTAAAACTCTTATGGCTATACAGTACTTAGCAACATATGCTTGGTTAAAGTGCATAAAACTCGGTTTCTGACAAAACTATTTCTGTATTGCAGCACAGTTCAAACTGCCAGTGATCCTCTAATGACAGCTTAGCCTGTTTCTCAAGTTTTGATTTACACTACGAGTGAGGTTTTTGACTTTTTGACATGCTATTCGAAAGACTGTTTCTAAATAATTAAAGTCAGCAAGTAGTTTGGAGGCTCGAGACATACAGAGAACAATGTGCAGATCCACTGGTGAATATAAGGATATTCCTAAGGGGTTTCCTTTTGTAACATGTGCATTTTTACCATTTGCAGGCCCTCGTAAGTGAGCTTGAACTCCGTGTGAGCAGAAGCACAGTTTTGTGTGGAGTTACATTTGAACCTTCAGGGAAAAGATTGAGTGAAAGATGAGTGAGTCGTGTGTTGGTCACTTCAAAACTATTTCACTTGCTTTAAGGTGAGCTGGTAGAGGAAGGGAAGCTTGTATAAATAAGAGAAGGGCCATATATGTCATTGAGAGATTACAGATTGTTTGAACTGTGTTGCACTACAGAAACACTTTTTCATGTAGTTATGAAAACAACTAATGCTTAGCCAGGGAATGAAGCCACAAAGAGACAAAGATGTGTCCTCACTTCACTCCCTGCTAACGAATGAAAGACTCTTTCTTCCTTTTCATTGCAAAGTCCCTCTTTTATTCCTGTTTACAGTCTCCCTTTATATTACACATACTAAGAATAGCTATCGCCTTTTTTCTGGAAATCCCACTCGATTAATAATCCACAATCACAGTTATTTAAGTATTTTTTTGGGTTGTCTAAACTCATTGAAAGTATTTATCCTTCCACCCCGAAACAGAAGACTATTTTGTGTAACACACAAAGAGTTGAATAGACAGAGTTCCCGTGCTTTCATACCCACAAGTAGCGTGAATTATTTTTTGATTAATAAGAACAAGAACACATCTTTTTCATCTCTGGGGTTTGGAACCTTTCCTTTCATTTTTTTATTTTTATGATGTGCATTATAGAGGTTATGATTTAAATAAGGTACATATTTGTTTATGTTGGAAGGATTATACATTCAATTAATTGGACAAAACACCAAATACAGTTAAAAAACAATGACTATATTAGCATATAAATGGCTTGTGAGAGTTATAATAAGATACATTGCAAATATCCAAACATCTCCTTAAACTTGCACTGCATTTTTGGGGGAAAATACATCATATACCATTTCTGGAATGGATCATTTAAATAACATATCAGTAATGTAAAGTAATTATAAAGCAACTCTTTGTTGTTATTTAAATAACTTAAAGTTCAGTAATTCAAAAATCCAGATAGTTCACTTCCGAGCTTGGTTTGAGTTTTATAAACATGACCTATATCACATTTATGTCACTGTGATTGTGTTTTGTACGTTAGAAGTCTAAAGGAAGGTTCGTCAGGTTGGGTATTAGTTTACTGTGTGTATTATTTCTCACAGGCAGGGTCAGTGAAAATATGCCGCAATAATTGAGAATGAACAACAAGGCTGACATGTCTTTCATTCGCTTTCAATGTGATGCTAAAACATCCAAGTTTAGAAAATGCCAGGTCACGGCTAATTCAACAGAGAGCAGCATAGTCGAGAGTTTCTCCAGCAAGATAAGAGGGAGGCTGTGGCTCAGTGGTTAGTGTGATGGACTTCAAATCAGGGGGTAGCAGGATCCAGTCCCACTGCAGTCAGCATGTCGTTGTGTCCCTGGGCAAGACACTTCACCCCAAATTGCTCCTGTGGGGATTGTCCACAGTACTGAATGTATGTAAGTTGCTTTGGATAAAAGCGTCTAACAAAATGACATGTAATAAGAGGACACAATAGAAATCACTTTTTACCACAGCCAGTAGTTTGACTGATTCCTTCTCTAATGCAAAGTTAATGTGCAGCACTTCTCAGTTAAGGAAATGAAGCAGTCATATGATCCAGTGAGGGAGAAATGGATGGCAGCCCCTGAGGAAAAGTGCAAGAGGGGGGAAGAGAGGTTGGTATGAAGTGCACGACCACATGTGTGTTCCACAAGCTGTTCGAAGAAGGGAGTGAGGCAAAGTGATGAATGATTTATAGATTGAGTAAAAGAGAAACCTTGAGAGGCCGTAGAGATTTTAAGATGTTCAGACATTTAATTAGCTGTCCATTTGAGACAACACACTCTCACTCCATAAACGTCCAGGAGCGACGCTTGGTCAGGGTCCCCGAGGCGTGCAGTTGTGACGCTCCTAGGCTCCTTCAGCTTCATAAAGGGACGCAAATAGCTTTCAACTGATTGCAACGTATTCCCATCTGCGGCGAGATTTGACGCTCATGGAAGCACGGCATTCGTTTGTGTCGGCTGCCCTTAAAGGCAATGTGAGCATCCATTCTCATTGGATAACGGAGAATTGAACACCCGGAAGTAAGTATTCCCCTTACTGTCGATTGATTTTACAGTGATATCTGCTCTACTCATCGACTAAAAAACACCAGATTATCCTTGTTAATTACACAACATTGATTGGTTTAAATTGTGTGCAATGCTTTTGTATTTTTCCCCTTCGATTCTAAAAACTAATATTTTTTCGGAGTAAAGGATGGCAGAAGACACTACATTACCCAGTATCCCCAGCTATCGTTTAGGACTACACCATGTGCTCTGTTTGACAAGCCCCGTGATTAGTTATCAAGCTCTGTGATTGGTTGACCTCCAACTGCATTCCTTTCATTCCAATGGCTGGCGTCTATGTCACGTGATCTTCAAATTTCTCCCTGCAGAAAAAAAAAACATGGCCGAACTTCGTTTTATTCTCGGTGGAAAATGCCTATTTTAAACTTAGTTTGGCTATTAAAATGCGTTTTGATGTCATTTGATGCGAGAAATATGAGTTGTTATTTCAGATTATGTGTGCAGTGGATGTACATGATCTTTAGTTTGCTAGTTATTACGAAGATTACTTCAGGAAATTGTGTCCATACAACGTTTTCATTGTTACCAAGGTGGTTGCTAGGGACGCTGCTATCGATATTATTTCTGTTATGTTGTGTAACTGTTTAATGGTGTTATCTTTATTGCTACCCCCTTCCCCGTCAAAGTATAGTGTTGGTCCACAGCGCACACGTATTAGTTTAACAAAATCCGCATCTAAAATTGTGGCATAGATACGTTATTTTCATTGAAATGACTTTGCTGTTATTTGAGCCAAAGTTGTGGTAACGTGCTTTGCCATGTTTGTTTGTGATGTTTTTGTTTTCAAGGGTATTTTTGCCCCTTTTATAAAATAACTGTCCACAGCCCAGCATACTGTAGACAGCCAGTGAAATGTGTCTAGATTAGAACCAACACTGAAAATACGGCACCCTCAAAAAGTCTAAAAACACTGTAAAATTCAAAATGGCCGACTTTGTGTTGGGTTTAACCAAGCCCCCAGGAAGTGCGTCTGATGAGAATATTCGTTGTGGCCAAACGGCGGTACTACACTTCCTTTAGGTTGCTGGGCCCGGAAACACTTTTCAAGAGTGGTCTGTAACTCGTTGGATAATTTTTTTTAAACTAAATAAACAACCCAGTATGAACACTAGTATAGCCCTTATTAAAAACATTCGTTCCTCAAGTTGTAAAAATGTGCTAATAACGTTATTCTGAGAGTTATTTGCCTCTGCATTATGAACGCGCATCTAACCCACGGGACCGCGCCGCCCGGCACGTTCATGTTACGTGTTTACCCATGGATGCACAATAACAACGGACCATATCGCCTTACTGCCAGCCCACGGAGCTGTAATAATGGATATATTGCACATGTTTGCTGTAATTCATCATTTGTAAAATATTATACTACATAGGCTGTATGATTAAATCTTGTACCGTAAATGTTGTATTAAATAAAGTTAATATTACCGACGTTAGATTAACGTCCCTGTAGCTTATTATTGCACTAAGAAGCTTATTGCACTGTGTGTATATATACAGTGCAATAATTCTTTCATGCTAAATGAAGCTCTGTTGGATATCACTAGATCCTATTACAGCGTAATATAAGTACATAACGATTGATGTGTACATTAGCATAATTACTAGCTAGCTGCTAACTGCCGCCTCGTTAATATCAGATCCATCATAATAACAATCCATTACTATGCTGTCATGAACGCACGGTACTGTTACGTGTACGCAAATTGACGTGCTTGATGTGAACGAGCATTTTGGTTAAAGTTGCGCATGCGCTATGAGCACACATACGGGTACTTCTCAGGCATGCCGGGTAATCTGTGACGTTTCACTCTCTCAAAAGTTGGGCCATTTTATCATCATGCGCTAATGAGCAACTGTCATAGGAATGAATGAGGCCCCGCCTCCCACGCTGTATCCAGTTCTTATTATACATCCATGGGTTTAACGTCTCACTCATGATATACTTTTTCCGTCGTCTCCATGTGTTACATATACCTACCAAATTTCACACATTTAGGAAAATTATAAATATGTTGACATGCCTATCCGCAAAATGCATATTTCCCGAAAATGTTCACCATGTTTGGAATTTGTTGGGTCAAAAATTGCGTTTCAAAAACGTTGAAAGGCTCAAAATCGCGATTTGTGTTTTTTTGCCTAAATAATTTCATTGTACTCCTGTCGTAAAGCTTTATTTATCAGTATGATAAAGAAAAATGTAAAACATGTGATGTAATCATACAAGTACAGATTTCAGTGATGGCCTCTGCTGCAAATACTTTTCACTAAATTCCCACCATTGTTCTGGCACTTGGATACATGGCTAAATATAGATTTTCTCACAGAACTCAAGTGGGTCATTTGAAAGGGAAGTTCCAATATTAACCTCTTCACATACTTACGTAAGAGTTTAGCAGGATGTTTGGAAAGCAGGGTTTCCATATGGAAGAGTTTCATTTAATCTCTGCACAACATTTGTGTAAGGTTTCAGCGTTAGAGTGGGAGCTTATTGTGTTGTGTTATTCTGGTGATCTTGCAGTTTATTTTGATGTTGGCTCTGTCCTCTCATTGCAGGTGTCATCACTTCCTGTAGTGGTGTGTCACTGCCAGCTTGATGGTGATCTCCTGGTCTGGATTGTTTACACCTGTGCCTCATTAACTGTGTTGTATATGTAGCCCTGTTCTCCTGTTGTCCTTTGTCGGTTCGTCTTGTCTATGTACCAAGTCCATGTCTGTATTCCCTCGGTTACCATTGAGCGTACTCTTAGTAGAACCTAGCGAACTTTTGAGTGTCCTAGTAGATCCTAAAAACCTTGTCATACTATTAGTTGAACCTAGCGAACTTTTGAGTATCCTAGTAGATCCTAAAAACCTTGTCATACTATTAGTTGAACCTAGCGAACTTTTGAGTATCCTAGTTGATCCTAAAACCTTTTGTACAATAAAAGGCATTCTTGGAAATCAAGAAAGAATCGTGCATCTGAGTCTTTGTGAGTCCTTCGTGTCAATTTGGGCACAACCTTTTTTTAAATCAATTTAGATTAATAAACATTTATATACATTTTTAATTAAGCCAGGATTAAGCATTTTGATTCATTCTAGATAGATAACAGATGTCTGACAATGAAATATACCAAAATCAATAGTTATACATTCTTTGTCAATAAGTAAGAAAACACACAGAAAACAATAAACGGCTGTTTGCATGTAATGAATCGTTGCTCGTGTCTAGAAAGTTGTTTACAAAGCTGGCAGGAAGAAGATACCCGGAACTAAATTAAAGTCGGCATGTTTGCACAAAAGCTGTCAAATTGAAATAATATGTAACAGACATGGAAATAGAGGGGCCGCACACGAATTCCTCGTAAATAAGTTGGATATACGAGTCAAGTTGTGAGATTTACAAGACTGTCATCTCTGCCCAATGCACAGGCACAAATGCAGTAAACGCAAATAAAAGCTGATTGTTGCTATAGTGTGTGGTAAGTTGTTTCTAAAGCTGGCGGTTGCTCTGAACCAAACCAACCAATTTAAAGTGCTTTACAAAAATGACATTGAGAGCATTAAGAAATAGTGCAGTGGAAACAGGTTATACAATTACATTTAAAAACAGTCATTAAAAAGCAAAGATTCCGGCGGCAATCTCTGTCCTTTGCTCTCCTCTTAGCTCGTTGAGCCGTCCTGCTTAGATGGATAGTCAGTTTCCAGCCCTCTCATCTATAATGGTTGACAGATGTTATGTCCTGTGTGAAACTTGAACAGATCAGATACTCACTTCTATAATCAAACAGCACATTTTAGGAAGCCTGGGGACCTGTAAATCATTCTGTTATTGGTTTAGCTTAAGTGCAGCATACTGTATGTATGTAATGTATAGTTCTCTCTCAAATGAAGGGAAGTAGAAATACTAAGAAGCAGAACATTTGCCATTTACAATAGACGGTAGATTGATCATCTAGAACGTATTTCCTGGAATTTGTCCAAATGGCATTCGGGCCCCATCCATAAACAATAGTGATGCAGTTGAGTCCATATGGCCAAATGCAGGACAAGAACCTCAAGTACAGGACAAAGTCAAAGTGCAAAGCCCTCAATGACGGATTCATTCAGCGGCTTTAACACATTTTCCTGCAGGATGTGAACTGAGAAAGACAGACAATCATTTAATCTCTCTTATTAGGAAGGTATGTTGTTCAGTAAACCATCACTTGAACATTTAATCCAATAATTATGAAGAGACACATGACTTAACTGCATTAACTTTGATAAAATATCCATTGAAGCCATTTCACATGACAGGAATCAAATGTGACATTCAGTGTGAGGTAGGATGTGTTGTGCACCGTCAAAAGTGCTAAGTCAAGTCATGTTTCATGTTGTTATTTGTCATTCTTGTATTGTCTTTCACTTCCTGTTTTGTTTTGTCACTTGCTACGTCTCATTTCAGGTTCCTGGGCCCTTTCTCATTTCATCAAATCCCCCTCCTCGACTCCTTTCCTCGACTCCTATCCTCGATACTTAGTCTCGCCCACAGGAGATGCGAGCAGAGGACTTAGGAGGGGAACCGAGGAGGGGAAGCAGCAGGCGCTTAGAGAAATGAGAACTCCTCTCCTCTGAGAGGTCATTTTAAAGAGAAGTCCATTAATGATGACAGGAGGCACAGCAGCCCTCTGTCTGATGGACAGATGTGTTCATGACCACTTATATATTTACTTTGATTCATTCACAGTGCGGTATAAGGAGACAACAGGCTACAGATGCGGACACACACACACACACACACACACACACACACACACACACACACACACACACACACACACACACACACACACACACACACACACACACACACACACACACACACACACACACACACACACACACACACACACACACACACACACACACACACACACACACACACACACACACACACACACACACATATATATATTTATATAAATATATACAATTTCAGAATCAAACAAGTATGAGAGCACTCTCATAATAACATAACACAATCAGAGACTGGATATACCCCCCCCCCCCCTCTCTCTGGTCGCTGAAATGGGGAATTGAAATTACGGGCCAAAAGTTATATTTACAAGTATTAAAAGTAAGCAGAGGACACCAAACCAACTGAGACCCGTCTATCCGCCGCATCTACGCACTGTACAACACACACACACCTACACACTGTACAACACACACACACATACACACGCACACACACACACACACACACACCTACACACTGTACAACACGCACCTACACACACATCTACACACTGTACCACACACACCTACAGCTCCTAAAGCATAATCAGGCTAGAGCCGTTGTGTATTTTATTATGTGAAGCACTAAATGGTCTTAGAAAAATATGGACTCTTTGTTTGTAGATATCTACTAAACTACAGCAAATACAGAGAGTAGGCCTGTTATACTGAGTGATATATATTATACACACTGCTCTGCTTTCTGAACGGACCTCACAGCTGTTCTCTCTGGAAACATCGCGTCGCGATGAAAGCAGTTTCTAAAATAATATCCAGGGGATGCATATATATATATGTGTGTGTGTGTGTGTGTGTGTGTGTGTGTGTGTGTGTGTGTGTGTGTATGTATGTGTGTGTGTCCGCATCTGTAGCCTGTTATTGTCTCATTATACCGCACTGTGAATGAATCAAAGTAAATATATAAGTGGTCATGAACACATCTGTCCATCAGACAGAGGGCTGCTGTGCCTCCTGTCATCATTAATGGACGTCTCTTTAAAATGACCGCTCAGAGGAGAGGAGTTCTCATTTCTCTAACCGCTTGCTGCTTCCCCTCCTCTCTCCTCGGTTCCCCTCCTCTCTCCTCGGCTCCCCTCCTCGGCTCCTCCGCTCGCATCTCCTGTGGGCGGGACTAAGTCTCGAGGATAGGAATCGAGGAGGGGAGTTAGAGAAATGAGAAAGGGCCCTTGACTCCCTGTCCTGTGTATCTCCTGCGCTCATCAGCCCCAGACCCCCCCCTGATTGTTTTCACCTGTGCCCAGTTATCTCCTGTTTATATTCTCCAGTTTCCCTCTGTTTGTTGTCAGTTGGTGTTGTCCTGTCCTCATGCCAGAACTCTGCTCTTCAGCGTTTGCTTCTTTGATTCAAAGCCTATTTTTTGCTCCTGAAACTTATGTTAAGTTTCTCACGTGGTAAGCGATTTTCTTTTGTTACCTTTGTGCATGTGACGCCGACAATTGAGCGGCCCGACCAAGCAAGGAGGCAGAGGCAGAACGTCCAAAATACAACCCGGTGTGGGCATTTATTAAGTCATGAACACATGACACACAGCCTCAATCCTGCTGTTTCTCCCTGACCACAGCGTGCAGCCACAAGGATCTCACACACACTACTAGCCCAACAAGAAAACAGCACCTAAATACACACACAGACTAACAAGACCCAATCAGCAACAGACATGGGGAAAGGGGAACACTTTTCAGAATACAACCAGGAAACAGAGACAGACAAACTAGTTACATAAATTACATATATTCCCATGCTTCCTGTGCAATGTTTTTAGTGCTATATTACCCGTAACGGAGGGCGAGATCTATGGGCCCAGAGATCACCTCCGTTACAGTGCAAATAAAGTATATCAATTATACTTTACATCTGGCTCCCGGGTCCTGCATTTGAGTCCTTATCCTTGTGTATCCAAGTTCGTAACAGGATGTTGGCACCGTGACACATTTCCATCACGAAAGTGTTGCATAAAGTAGATGAAAGGCTTATCAAAACAGAGCTTGTTATACTGTTTGTGTGGCTGATTAAGACGTCACTTTATTTATGGAAGGAAGTAAAATATTTTTAATTAATGATGTATGACTTGAGGAACAAAGGGATCCTCCATGCCAGAGCCTTACAACACACACAGCTGTGGAGGGTCAAAATGAGCTGGATCCAAGATTCAAACCGTTTCAGTGTTGTTTGAAACCCAGTCTCACTGCATTTCGTGTTATAGTCACAAAATAAATGTTATCTATTGATTCGTGTTCACCAACATGATTTTCCAATTTTTTTCGTGTCACACAGAACGATTTTAAAAGCAATGTATTTCTATTGGTAGTGTGTTTCGTGCCTGCAGCACGTCTTTTTGTCCAGTCGGGTCCTGGAAGACCGGAAGCTGTGTGGTTCATACAAACATTTTCTTACTCTATATCAAGCCACGATTATTGTTTTTATTTTAAATCGTATAATGTTGGACTTTTTTTGCCGTCCGTGAGAAAAGGAAATGGGGCTCAGAATACTGAAATCTGTATTTAAAAAAAAAAATGTCCTTCTAGTTTGTTCATATTTGGTGCAGGCACGAAACACACTACCAATAGAAATACTTTGCTTTTAAAATCGTTCTGTGTGACACGAAAAAAAATGGGAAAATCGTGTTGGTGAACACGAATCAATAGATTACATTTTGTGACTATAAACAAAATGCCGTGAGACTGGGTTGCTGTGTCAGCTCAATGTTGTTGGAGTGGAGGAAGAAATATCCAAATATGATAATCATAGGATTAGTCCCAATGACTTCAGGTACATTATGTCACAAGCTCTAATTCAATAAGGACTTTGGAACAGCTGCATTAAGCCACCTGCCGATTTAATGATGTATTTAGTATTTGTACAAAGAGGTTGGGCAGATGTAACAATAATTCAGACCGTTATTCAGATATTTTGAAACAAGACAGGAAAGGAATAATGGGGTTTAGTATGAACTTATTATAAACAATAAATACATCGAATTATGGTGTTTGTACATTTTATTCCCACAACACAATGAGTAATTGTTCCTCTAAGAAAATGTGCTTGCTTTTATGAATACTCGTTTTTTCTGTCTAGCAGTGAATGAGATAGTAAGAATGTTCAATTAAGGGATTTTAATTCCTACTACGACACAAAAAAAAGGTATGTAACCTGAACACAACAGCCATATGTGACGGTTAACAAGCTGCTTTAACGGCCAATTCTGGGGAGATGTTTTGTAAAGGTTGGAAACATGGCTGCTGGGATTTGCTCACTGAGGTCAGCTAATGATTGTCAGGATTATGGAAGGCAGATGGACCAACAAGTGGAAACAAAAAGAGATTCACGCATGAATAATAGAATAGAGCCTTAATCAAAGTCAAGGTAATACAAATGTGGTAAACACAAATTAAAAAGAGTAAACAGGATAACGTAAAACAGCATGCAGCGAATCGACAGGGAACACGACGAAACATGGACGGCTGAACCACACTATGGGATATCGATGGGAGACATTACCAAATGAGAGAGACACGTAACTAATCACACGAACATGAGACAGCTGGAGAGCGCAGGCAAAAACAGACTTGATAAGAACATAAGACACAGGTGGACAGAATCAGGTCAAACTATCACAAAAAGGCGGCAAGACAGGAAGTGAAATCAGACAAGAAACAAAAATAATACAGTAAACAGAAAATATAAGTGACAGGTCTGGCTTTTTCCAATTTATCGCTTCCCCTCCTCTCTCCTCGGCTCCCCTCCTCGGCTCCTCCGCTCGCATCTCCTGTGGGCGGGACTAAGTCTCGAGGATAGGAATCGAGGAGGGGAGTTAGAGAAATGAGAAAGGGCCCTTGACTCCCTTTCCTGTGTATCTCCTGCGCTCATCAGCCCCAGACCCCCCCCTGATTGTTTTCACCTGTGCCCAGTTATCTCCTGTTTATATTCTCCAGTTTCCCTCTGTTTGTTGTCAGTTGGTCTTGTCCTGTCCTCATGCCAGAACTCTGCTCTTCAGCGTTTGCTTCTTTGATTCAAAGCCTATTTTTTGCTCCTGAAACTTATGTTAAGTTTCTCACGTGGTAAGCGATTTTCTTTTGTTACCTTTGTGCATGTGACGCCGACAATTGAGCGGCCCGACCAAGCAAGGAGGGAGAGGCAGAACGTCCAAAATACAACCCGGTGTGGGCATTTATTAAGTCATGAACACATGACACACAGCCTCAATCCTGCTGTTTCTCCCTGACCACAGCGTGCAGCCACAAGGATCTCACACACACTACTAGCCCAACAAGAAAACAGCACCTAAATACACACACAGACTAACAAGACCCAATCAGCAACAGACATGGGGAAAGGGGAACACTTTTCAGAATACAACCAGGAAACAGAGACAGACAAACTAGTTACATAAATTACATATATTCCCATGCTTCCTGTGCAATGTTTTTAGTGCTATATTACCCGTAACGGAGGGCGAGATCTATGGGCCCAGAGATCACCTCCGTTACAGTGCAAATAAAGTATATCAATTATACTTTACATCTGGCTCCCGGGTCCTGCATTTGAGTCCTTATCCTTGTGTATCCAAGTTCGTAACAGGATGTTGGCACCGTGACACATTTCCATCACGAAAGTGTTGCATAAAGTAGATGAAAGGCTTATCAAAACAGAGCTTGTTATACTGTTTGTGTGGCTGATTAAGACGTCACTTTATTTATGGCAGGAAGTAAAATATTTTTAATTAATGATGTATGACTTGAGGAACAAAGGGATCCTCCATGCCAGAGCCTTACAACACACACAGCTGTGGAGGGTCAAAATGAGCTGGATCCAAGATTCAAACCGTTTCAGTGTTGTTTGAAACCCAGTCTCACTGCATTTCGTGTTATAGTCACAAAATAAATGTTATCTATTGATTCGTGTTCACCAACATGATTTTCCAATTTTTTTCGTGTCACACAGAACGATTTTAAAAGCAATGTATTTCTATTGGTAGTGTGTTTCGTGCCTGCAGCACGTCTTTTTGTCCAGTCGGGTCCTGGAAGACCGGAAGCTGTGTGGTTCATACAAACATTTTCTTACTCAATATTAAGCCACGATTATTGTTTTTATTTTAAATCGTATAATGTTGGACTTTTTTTGCCGTCCGTGAGAAAAGGAAATGGGGCTCAGAATACTGAAATCTGTATTTAAAAAAAAAAATGTCCTTCTAGTTTGTTCATATTTGGTGCAGGCACGAAACACACTACCAATAGAAATACTTTGCTTTTAAAATCGTTCTGTGTGACACGAAAAAATGGGAAAATCGTGTTGGTGAACACGAAACAATAGATTACATTTCGTGACTATAAACAAAATGCCGTGAGACTGGGTTGCTGTGTCAGCTCAATGTTGTTGGAGTGGAGGAAGAAATATCCAAATATGATAATCATAGGATTAGTCCCAATTACTTCACGTACATTATGTCACAAGCTCTAATTCAATAAGGACTTTGGAACAGCTGCATTAAGCCACCTGCCGATTTAATGATGTATTTAGTATTTGTACAAAGAGGTTGGGCAGATGTAACAATAATTCAGACCGTTATTCAGATATTTTGAAACAAGACAGGAATAATGGGGTTTAGTATGAACTTATTATAAACAATAAATACATCGAATTATGGTGTTTGTACATTTTATTCCCACAACACAATGAGTAATTGTTCCTCTAAGAAAATGTGCTTGCTTTTATGAATACTCGTTTTTTCTGTCTAGCAGTGAATGAGATAGTAAGAATGTTCAATTAAGGGATTTTAATTCCTACTACGACACAAAAAAAAGGTATGTAACCCGAACACAACAGCCATATGTGACGGTTAACAAGCTGCTTTAACGGCCAATTCTGGGGAGATGTTTTGTAAAGGTTGGAAACATGGCTGCTGGGATTTGCTCACTGAGGTCAGCTAATGATTGTCAGGATTATGGAAGGCAGATGGACCAACAAGTGGAAACAAAAAGAGATTCACGCATGAATAATAGAATAGAGCCTTAATCAAAGTCAAGGTAATACAAATGTGGTAAACACAAATTAAAAAGAGTAAACAGGATAACGTAAAACAGCATGCAGCGAATCGACAGGGAACACGACGAAACATGGACGGCTGAACCACACTATGGGATATCGATGGGAGACATTACCAAATGAGAGAGACACGTAACTAATCACACGAACATGAGACAGCTGGAGAGCGCAGGCAAAAACAGACTTGATAAGAACATAAGACACAGGTGGACAGAATCAGGTCAAACTATCACAAAAAGGCGGCAAGACAGGAAGTGAAATCAGACAAGAAACAAAAATAATACAGTAAACAGAAAATATAAGTGACAGGTCTGGCTTTTTCCAATTTATCGCTTCCCCTCCTCTCTCCTCGGCTCCCCTCCTCGGCTCCTCCGCTCGCATCTCCTGTGGGCGGGACTAAGTCTCGAGGATAGGAATCGAGGAGGGGAGTTAGAGAAATGAGAAAGGGCCCTTGACTCCCTTTCCTGTGTATCTCCTGCGCTCATCAGCCCCAGACCCCCCCCTGATTGTTTTCACCTGTGCCCAGTTATCTCCGGTTTATATTCTCCAGTTTCCCTCTGTTTGTTGTCAGTTGGTCTTGTCCTGTCCTCATGCCAGAACTCTGCTCTTCAGCGTTTGCTTCTTTGATTCAAAGCCTATTTTTTGCTCCTGAAACTTATGTTAAGTTTCTCACGTGGTAAGCGATTTTCTTTTGTTACCTTTGTGCATGTGACGCCGACAATTGAGCGGCCCGACCAAGCAAGGAGGGAGAGGCAGAACGTCCAAAATACAACCCGGTGTGGGCATTTATTAAGTCATGAACACATGACACACAGCCTCAATCCTGCTGTTTCTCCCTGACCACAGCGTGCAGCCACAAGGATCTCACACACACTACTAGCCCAACAAGAAAACAGCACCTAAATACACACACAGACTAACAAGACCCAATCAGCAACAGACATGGGGAAAGGGGAACACTTTTCAGAATACAACCAGGAAACAGAGACAGACAAACTAGTTACATAAATTACATATATTCCCATGCTTCCTGTGCAATGTTTTTAGTGCTATATTACCCGTAACGGAGGGCGAGATCTATGGGCCCAGAGATCACCTCCGTTACAGTGCAAATAAAGTATATCAATTATACTTTACATCTGGCTCCCGGGTCCTGCATTTGAGTCCTTATCCTTGTGTATCCAAGTTCGTAACAGGATGTTGGCACCGTGACACATTTCCATCACGAAAGTGTTGCATAAAGTAGATGAAAGGCTTATCAAAACAGAGCTTGTTATACTGTTTGTGTGGCTGATTAAGACGTCACTTTATTTATGGCAGGAAGTAAAATATTTTTAATTAATGATGTATGACTTGAGGAACAAAGGGATCCTCCATGCCAGAGCCTTACAACACACACAGCTGTGGAGGGTCAAAATGAGCTGGATCCAAGATTCAAACCGTTTCAGTGTTGTTTGAAACCCAGTCTCACTGCATTTCGTGTTATAGTCACAAAATAAATGTTATCTATTGATTCGTGTTCACCAACATGATTTTCCAATTTTTTTCGTGTCACACAGAACGATTTTAAAAGCAATGTATTTCTATTGGTAGTGTGTTTCGTGCCTGCAGCACGTCTTTTTGTCCAGTCGGGTCCTGGAAGACCGGAAGCTGTGTGGTTCATACAAACATTTTCTTACTCAATATCAAGCCACGATTATTGTTTTTATTTTAAATCGTATAATGTTGGACTTTTTTTGCCGTCCGTGAGAAAAGGAAATGGGGCTCAGAATACTGAAATCTGTATTTAAAAAAAAAAAATGTCCTTCTAGTTTGTTCATATTTGGTGCAGGCACGAAACATACTACCAATAGAAATACTTTGCTTTTAAAATCGTTCTGTGTGACACGAAAAAATGGGAAAATCGTGTTGGTGAACACGAAACAATAGATTACATTTCGTGACTATAAACAAAATGCCGTGAGACTGGGTTGCTGTGTCAGCTCAATGTTGTTGGAGTGGAGGAAGAAATATCCAAATATGATAATCATAGGATTAGTCCCAATTACTTCACGTACATTATGTCACAAGCTCTAATTCAATAAGGATTTGGAACAGCTGCATTAAGCCACCTGCCGATTTAATGATGTATTTAGTATTTGTACAAAGAGGTTGGGCAGATGTAACAATAATTCAGACCGTTATTCAGATATTTTGAAACAAGACAGGAAAGGAATAATGGGGTTTAGTATGAACTTATTATAAACAATAAATACATCGAATTATGGTGTTTGTACATTTTATTCCCACAACACAATGAGTAATTGTTCCTCTAAGAAAATGTGCTTGCTTTTATGAATACTCGTTTTTTCTGTCTAGCAGTGAATGAGATAGTAAGAATGTTCAATTAAGGGATTTTAATTCCTACTACGACACAGCAAAAAGGTATGTAACCCGAACACAACAGCCATATGTGACGGTTAACAAGCTGCTTTAACGGCCAATTCTGGGGAGATGTTTTGTAAAGGTTGGAAACATGGCTGCTGGGATTTGCTCACTGAGGTCAGCTAATGATTGTCAGGATTATGGAAGGCAGATGGACCAACAAGTGGAAACAAAAAGAGATTCACGCATGAATAATAGAATAGAGCCTTAATCGTAAAACAGCATGCAGCGAATCGACAGGGAACACGACGAAACATGGACGGCTGAATCACACTATGGGATATCGATGGGAGACATTACCAAATGAGAGAGACACGTAACTAATCACACGAACATGAGACAGCTGGAGAGCGCAGGCAAAAACAGACTTGATAAGAACATAAGACACAGGTGGACAGAATCAGGTCAAACTATCACAAAAAGTCGGCAAGACAGGAAGTGAAATCAGACAAGAAACAAAAATAATACAGTAAACAGAAAATATAAGTGACAGGTCTGGCTTTTTCCAATGTATCACAAAGGTTTTGGATAATATCTGACACACATATGGAATGAACCATTTTGGTACAGTGTTGGTTACAATGAACAAAGGGCTCTCTTGATCCTTCACTGGCACTGAACTAAGTGCTCATTCTTGCAATATTAGGGTACTATCATGGCGTACTGAATGACAATTGCCAAGTACACTCACTGTAAACAAAAAGGTGTCATTTACGGTAAATTACCAGCAGCTGTGTTTGTCATGATTGTCAGGATTATGGAAGGCAGATGGACCAACAACGATGGATTCACATATGAACAGTGTTGGGACTAACGCGTTACAAACTAACGCGTTACTGTAACGCAACTACCTTTTGCGGTAACTAATAACGTTACTAGTTACCTATTCCCATTCAGTAACGCCATTATAGTTACTGTGATTTAAATGGGTGCGTTACGTTATGTGATCCAACTGAACCGAATCTCCCTGCGGATGTAACTTACAGGCGAATAGAGTGGCGAAGTCACGCCCATCTGCTTCCGGTCCATGGGACCCCGGAACCGGAAAATTATACATTGAAGTCAATGGAGAGAGAAAAGTTATCTTTTGATCCCGTTTGAATTGTGCCACGATGACACATATGATGTTTGTCAATCTTAAACAATCATTTCCATGTAAAAAAAGTCACAGTTTGTCGTAAAACTGTTGAAATATAAGACTATGAAAAATACGCAACTAGAAAGACTACAAATCCCAAATCCCATTCTGGGTCGAGTAAGTGATGTCATAGGCGATAATGCTTCAAGACTGGTTGCGACTCGTAATTAAAGCAAAGAAGAAGAAGAAGATCTCATAACTAATTGATTCCCTCCAATAAATATAAGAGATTGCTACAATAAATTCACTTTTACAAGATGCCTGTGTGCTTTGTACCAGGTTGTAATCCAGGGGTGTCAAACTCAAGGCCCGGGGGCCAAATCCGACCGGCGACTTCATTTCATGTGGCCCCACAAGAGCTTGCAAAGAATATAATATGTTTGTAATATAAACTACATGTCCCACAATGCATCTCAAATTTGACTTTTTTTCTCAGATTTGAATTTTTTTCTTCTAAATATGCATTATTTCTCAGAATTGACTTTTTTTTCAAAATGTCTTTTAAAATCAATTTGTGACATTCTCACTGAAGAGACTTGCAATTATTTGCCCTAGACTTCTGCTTTCAGACGTAGTTAAATATGAAGTTATTACTGTTACGGTGTGTGTAGGAAGCAGGACCCAAATGCAGATTAAAGTGAAAGAAATAACTCCTTTATTTCAAGGCTAAACTATTTACAAAGACTGAACAGAACACTCACCGCAGACCAAGTCATAACACAAGACGAACCGACCAAGACAGACAGAAAAACCAGAACTTAAATACACACAAGACTAATCATACAAACAAGACACAGGTGAGGAGGGAGGAGAAAACACAGGGACACCAGGTGAACACAATTGGGTAAATTAGACACACCAGGGAAACTAACGACAGGGAACCACAGACAGATCTAAACAAGACAAAACACAACGCAGATAGAAAACCAAAGACAGATCTAGACAAGACACAACGCAGACAGAAAACCAAAGACAGATCTAGACAAGACAAAACACAACACAGATAGATCTTGACAGTACCCCCCCCTCAAGGGACGGATCCCAGACATCCCAAAAAAAGTCCAGCAGGGTGGGTGGAGGGGGACCGGAGGAGGGACAAAAAAACTAAGGCCAACAGGGTGGGTGGAGGGGGTCTGGAGGACGGGCTTGGGCTGACAGCGGAGGACCCGGAAGGGGTCTCGGGCCGACGGCCCGGGGGCAAGGCAGAGATCAAGGATGGGGTCTCGGGCGGACGACCCGGGGACAAGGCAGAGTTCAAAAAGGGGGACTCGGGCGGACGGCCCTGGGACAAGGCAGAGTTCAGGGTGGGGCGAAGGCCAAACAGCTCCGGAGGCCGGGCAGGACCTGGTGTCGGTCGAACAGGAACCGGAGCCGGAGCCGGTGGGACAGGCTTCGGCAGGATCCCCCACGGAAGAGGACCAGGAGTTGGCAGCACCCCCGGCGAGACAGATGATGGCGGGGCCTCCAACGGAACTGGACAAGGGGTTGGCAGTACCCCCGGCAGGACAGGTGATGGCGGGGCCTCCAACTGGACTGGACATAGAGCTGGCAGGATCCCCAGCGGAACCTCCAAAGGCACAGGACATAGAGTTGGCAGGACCCCCGGTAGAAGAGTAGTCGGTGGGACCTCCAACGGAACAGGACAAGGGATTGGCAGGACCCCCGGCAGAAGGGTAGACGGCGGGACCCCCAACGGGACAGGACATAGGGTTGGCAGGACCCCCGGTAGAAGAGTAGTCGGCGGGACCTCCAACGGAACAGGACATAGGTCTGGCAGGACCCCCAGCGGAACCTCCAATGGAATGGGACATAGAGTTGGCAGGACCCCCGGTAGGAGAGTAGTCGGCGGGACCTCCAACGGAACAGGACAAGGGATTGGCAGTACCCCCGGCAGAAGAGTAGTCGGCGGGACCTCCAACGGGGCAGGACACAGGGTTGGCAGGACCCCCGGCAGGAGAGTAGTCGGCGGGGCCTCCAACGGCACAGGACTTAGGGTTGGCAGGACCCCCGGCAGGAGAGTAGTCGGCGGGACCCCCAACGGGACAGGACATAGGGTTGGCAGGACCCCCGGCAGGAGAGTAGTCGGCGGGACCCCCAACGGGACAGGACATAGGGTTGGCAGAGAAAACGGTTGGGCCCCTGGTTTCAGCTTAATGGCATATGGCTGCCGCACCTCTCCAAGACCGCTGCATACTGCTGGGTAATTAGTCTTTAGCGTGTCCATAGTGACGTTGTCTAGTCGTGCCACTAGCTTCAGCGCTACACTGGCAGGCCTCCCGAGCAATGCTGTTTGCAAGCGTAGAATGACATACACATCCTCCATAAGTTCTCTCTCTCCTTTCTTCAGCAGCATACTAGCAAAGCCCACTACGTCTAAAGGATTTTTCCCTGGACCCCAAAGTGGCTTCCTTGGCTTTTGAAGAGCTGGTGGAGCTTTGTGCTGATAGACCTCCTTAAACACGGAGTGAGGAATGACTGTAACATCAGCCCCAGTGTCAATTTTGAACTGCACACTTTTGTTGTTAATGTCAATGTCTGCCATCCACGGATCATTGTCGGCCTCAATGCTGCCTAAGAGCAAGCTTTCCTCTTCTTCATTAATCTCATGCACACTTTTAGCTGCTTTACACACACGCATATAATGTCCCATTTTCCCACATGCATGGCATTTTACATCCTTGGCTGGACACTCAGTCTTTACATGTGAAGGAGAACAACCACAGTTATAACACTTTGCATCATTACCCTTGTTGTACTGTGGCTTGGCTTGGTAGCTATTAGCAGATTGAGCTTTGTTTTTAGCATATTTGCTACTGCTCTTAAACACTCTGTCCACTAATTTAGCGTCACATGCCTCAGTTCTATCGTCACCTCGCAGAGAAGATTGTTGCCGTTTCACCTCTTCACTCTGCCGAGCCATGGTAATAGATTTTCCCAAGGTAAGGTCTGAGTCCAGTTGCATCCGTTCAGACAGCCGCTTATCCGTCAATCCGACAACAAGCCTGTCTCGAATGAGTTTATCATGTAGCACGCCGTAGCTACAATGCTCCGCTAGTGCATATAGAGCTGTGATGAACGAGTCCACTGGTTCACCTTCTCCCTGTCTGCGCATATTAAACTTTGCCCGCTCATATATGACATTTTTCTTGACAACGAAGAAGCCTTGAAAGCCATCCCGCACACCTTGGTAAGTGTCTCTCTGAGTCGCTGTGAGAGTCAATCCACGTAAAATATCATCTGCTTCATCTCCCATGCAGTATATCAATGTGTTGACTTGATTCTCTTCTGAGCTACTGTTCAGATTACTTGCCAGGCGAAATCTCTCGAACCGCCGTATCCATTTGGCCCATTCCTGCGGTCTTGAAAAGTCGAAAGGCTCCGGTGGCTGGATGCTAAACGTAGCACTCGGTCCCGCCGCGGGTCGCGCTGCATCTCCGTTAGCATTCTCGTCTGCCATGTCCTCTTTCTTCCCTTTTCACCGTCAATTGGCTCCAAACAATACTTTTTCCCGGTCACACTCCACGTACTGTCGACAGGACTTCTGACACCATGTCGTGTTATTCAATAATACACGTGAGTCCAACTGTTACAATTACGTGTCTCTTTATTGGTAGCCCACATGCTAGCACATACCTAGCTCACATGCTCCGTTACCATAACATGTCGTCCCCCTATGACGTCACTGAACCGTGCCCGTAAGGCTTCACTCCTATTGGCTAACACACACACATATACAATAACACCACATGTGACACGAAAAAAATGGGAAAGTGACTCGAGAGGAGACTCGAGAGGGGACTTGAGAGGGGACTCGAGAAGAGACTCGAGAGGGCACCTGAGAGGGAACTCGAGAGGAGACTTGAGAGGGAACTGGAGAGGAGACTGGAGAGGGGACTCGAGAGGGAACTGGAGGGGTGACTTGAGAGGAGACTCGAGAGGTGACTCGAGAGGAGACTTGAGAGATGACTCGAGAGGGGACTCGAGAGGGGACTCGAGAGGGAACTGGAGGGGTGACTTGAGAGGGGACTTGAGAAGGGACTTGAGACGGTCGGTACGCCGACAGGACACCGGAAGCTGGCGTCGGCTGGAGAGCCAGCAGGAGACGAGGTGCTGGAGTCGGCCGGTACGCCGACAGGACACGGGGAGCTGGCGTCGGCTGGAGAGCCAGCAGGAGACGAGGTGCTGGAGTCGGCCGGTATGCCGACAGGTGACGAGGAGCCGGAGTCGGGACCATGACTGCTGGGGCCGGTACTTGAGCCGGAACCATGGCTGGAATTGGGGCCGGAACCATGGCTGCTGGGCCCGGTACTTGAGCCGGAATCATGGCTGCATGGGCCGGTTCTGGAGCCGGAAACCTGGCTGTAAGATCCAGTTCTGGAGCCGGAAACATGGCTGTAAGGTCCGGAGCTGAAGCCTGGATCATGGCTGTGTGGGCCGGTTTTGGAGCCGGAAACATGGCTGTAAGGTCCGGTTCTGGAGCAGGCACCATGGCTGCTGGGGCCGGTACTGGAGTCGGAATTGAAGCCGGAACCATGGCTGCTGAGGCCGGAACTGGGGCCGGAACCATAGCTGCTGGGGCCAGAACTGGGGCTGGAACCATGGCTGCTGGGGCCAGAACTGGGGCCGGAACTATAGCTGCTGGAGCCAGAACTGGGGCCGGAACCATGGCTGCTGGGGCCAGAACTGGGGCCGGGACCATGGCTGCTGGGGCCGGGACCATGGCTGCTGGGGCCAGAACTGGGTCTGGAACCATGGCTGCTGGGGCCAGAACTGGGGCTGGAACCATGGCTGCTGGGGCCTGTACTGGGGCCCAAAGCATGGCCTCCGGGGCTAGGGCTGCTAGCCTGGACCTGCGACTCCTTCTCTTAAGAGCCTTTTGGAGGCTCCGTGGACCTCCAAAAGCCAGACGAGTTCCAGAGAATGGCTCCTGGACAGGAGCAGGAACTGGGGAAGAAGCAGAGGCCGACTCCAGACGGAACACACCAAGGCGTACGGCGCCAGGTTGGGAGTTGGGAGGCAGGGTGCTAGCATGCCTGGTGCTAGCAGGCCGGGAATCACACACCGAGAGGAAGTCCAAAATCCAGCCAGGTAAGAACTTCACTAAACCTGGCTTCTCCATAGCCATCTGGTGTGCCTCAGCCAGAGCAGCCTCTCGCTGCTGAACCCTGACCGCTCCTATCCATCGATGAGCGCAGACAGACAAAGAAAAGGTCAAATCCAATAGTTCCTGCTCAAACTGATCTGCTGGGCCCATATCTCAGGTCGGTTCGTAATGTTACGGTGTGTGTAGGAAGCAGGACCCAAATGCAGATTAAAGTGAAAGAAATAACTCCTTTATTTCAAGGCTAAACTATTTACAAAGACTGAACAGAACACTCACCGCAGACTAAGTCATAACTTTTTTTTTTTTTTTTTTTTATTAATAGAAAAATATAAACAAAGTTACATTTTAAAACATAATAGTCCACCTTACTGATCCCCAAAAAGAAAGGACCCCAAGGCTTTCAAACAAATCAATTTCAACAAAATCTCAGCTTTCATGAAGCATTCTCAAATATAGCAGAAACATGTTCAAACCATCACACACTTTTGTCACACATCACAACCATCAATTACTCTATATCCCATCTTCCACATCTTTCACAGTCTCAGTAATCGCCCATTCCTTTCTCTTTTCCCATATCATTAATCTCAACATCATTCCCAACATTTAACACTTTAACACATCATATTGTTTTCAATTCACCATCCCCAATTCCCTTCATCCACGTCTACCCGAGTGACAGCTATCGCCTTTACTTTTCTCTTTTCCCACATGTCCCTCCATATCGCCACTGTTTCCCCCTCCCTCCCCCAAACGCCCTTTGCCTAACCCTGAGGTGATGCACGTTCTCCTTGCACTCCACCCAGACACCTTTATCATTTACCTTCCCCAAGTTAACTGAGATGCGCTTCCAACCCTTGAGCTCCTCCCTCCTCGCTCTTGTGGCTGCTTTCTCTTTTCCTTCTTTTTTCCCCCCTCATCTCCCTCTCAAATAGAAGGTCCTTTTCCTTCTGTCTCTGCACCTCCTGTTCCTCATTCCCACTCTCCTCCCTCTCACTATTCCAAACATCACTCATATTCCCCTCATCGCTCGAATGTCCTTCACTATCTTCCACCTCCTCTTCCACCACCCTCACCACCACGTCATCATTCCTCTTACTCCCCGCTAACTCAACTTCGTCCTTTTTATGCCTCAAAATCTTCACTTTCATAAGCTCCTCCTCTCTCTGTCTCTGCTCCTCCTCTTCCTCTTCTTCGTCCATCCTATCCCCCCATCCCTTCCCCCCCTCCTCTGACTCAACCTCCTTATCTTTTCCCCCTTCCCCCCTCTTGTCTTCCGCTCTCCCTTACTTCACCACCTCCTCCCCCCCCCTCAGCCTCCTCCATCTCAGCCTCTACTTCATTTCCCACCCCCAGTTCCCATATCTTCAGCAGCTTCTTCTTCCTTCTCACTCCCTTTCATCATTCTCCCTTCACCATCATCCTCAACCTTCCTTGCATTCCTTACCTCCCCTGAGTTGATGAGTATCGCCACCCCCCTAGCATGTACACTCCCATTATTTGTAAACACTTCACCCATCCACTCCTTTTTTACCTCCTCCACACACCCCCCATCCCAATGTGTTTCCTGCAGACATATTATACTTGCCCCACATAGAATTATCGCCCGTTCTCTTCTAATCCTATTTCTGAGGCCATTGCCATTAAAGGAGGAGATGGTTGCCATCAAAAGGAATGCTGTTATAATAAGCGTCCTTAACATTGTTACCTTAAGCTGTTTTCTACCCCGAGCTCCCCTCTGTTGAGCTCGCTCTTCTTTTCTCCATCTCCCTCTCCTTGTCCGCTTTGCGTTTATCACTCCGCCCAACGTTCTCCGCTGAGGTCTTCTTCACACCCCCACGCCCGCTTCTCTTCGTGCCGCTGTCCCTCTGCTCATCCTTAGGGTTCCCGAAAATCATGGCGCCCACAGGGTCCTCCTCCAGCAATCCCTCATCCATCTCTGATGCCTCTGAGATGTCCTCCACCACTGCAGGACTCCGGCACTTCTTTCCTCCGCCGCCGCTCCCTTCGGCACCTCCGCCGCTCTGCCTTGCACTTTTCTTAGCTCCATCCTCGTCTCCCGCCGCTCCTCCCCCACTCAGGCCACCATCCTCATCGCTGACCTCCTCAAAGGGTCTTTTCTTCGCTCCTTCCGCCCCTTCCTCTTCCTCCTCGTCGTCGTCCCCTCCTTCTCGTCTTCCTCCTCCCCATCTTGCTCATCGTCTTCCTCCTTGTCCTCCTTTTCTTCCTCCTCTTTCTCCTCTCTCTCCGCCCTGAAATTGCACTCCCTGGCATAATGTCCTGCCTGGCCACACTTGTGGCATTTAAACTCCGGGCACTCCCTAAAGAAGTGACCAGGCTGGATGCACAGCCGGCAGACAGGAACCTGGCGATTGTGCAATACTCTGAAGTACTCCGCCCCCCTCACTGTTTCTAACTTTGTGGAATAGGGGAGGGAGCTAACCTTGTCATTGAATCTAACTCTCAGGAATCTGGTGCCGTCTGAGATTTCTGTGCCCGGCCACACTCTTTTTTTGATTGCCGAGATAGGCTCGACCCCCCACTCTTTCAGTCTCTTACAAATCATCCTATCTGATACATATACCGGCAGATTTAGGAACGAGACAGTCATATCTTTGTTCAAGAGGTCCTGTGCATGCACCATGACCCCGTTCACCCTCAGTCCCTCCATTATTTTCCTTTTCCCCAGACAGGTCCGCATGGTGACTTCATATAGCCTCTCCCCTCTCACTCTGCACCCGTCCACAACCCCACACTTTTTTTGTATCCCTTTTAGTAAGTCCATCATTGTTACTGCGTCTCCTCCATCCACAGTTACCTCCACAGTTAGTTCTACACTGTACCTCACAGTCCCCTTCTCCTTTCTTGTTTCCTCCTCTCCCGTTTTCCTTGTTTTGTCCTTGTTCTTCGTTGGTATCCTCCTTTCCGTCCGTTTTTGCCCCCCTCTTTCTCGTTGTCCATGATCCTCGTTGCCGTGGTCTTGTCCATTCCTGGCTCAGTTGCCATTGAATCTGTCATCAAAACAAAAACCCAGCTCAGGGGAAGAAGCCTCCAGGGGGGGGCGTAAAAAAAACCCACAACCGTTCACCAAAACAACGAATATGTAGGCTCCGTGAAAAAAACCTCACAAACGCTTAATAACGTAGTCTGTACACCACTTCTCCGTTCTCTACCACTCGTCAGCCGTTGGATCTGAAGGAACAAGTCATTTTTTTTTTTTTTTTTTTTTTTTAATAGAAAAATATAAACAAAGTTACATTTTAAAACATAATAGTCCACCTTACTGATCCCCAAAAAGAAAGGACCCCAAGGCTTTCAAACAAATCAATTTCAACAAAATCTCAGCTTTCATGAAGCATTCTCAAATATAGCAGAAACATGTTCAAACCATCACACACTTTTGTCACACATCACAACCATCAATTACTCTATATCCCATATTCCCCATCTTTCACAGTCTCAGTAATCGCCCATTCCTTTCTCTTTTCCCATATCATTAATCTCAACATCATTCCCAACATTTTAACACTTTAACACATCATATTGTTTTCAATTCACCATCCCCAACTCCCTTCATCCACATCTACCCGAGTGACAGCTATCGCCTTTACTTTCCTCTTTTCCCACATGTCCCTCCATATCGCCACTGTTTCCCCCTCCCCCCCCCCCCAAACGCCCTTTGCCTAACCCTGAGGTGATGCACGTTCTCCTTGCACTCCACCCAGACACCTTTATCATTTACCTTCCCTAAGTCAACTGAGATGCGCTTCCAACCCTTGAGCTCCTCCCTCCTCGCTCTCGTGGCTGCTTTCTCTTTTCCTTCTTTTTCCCCCCTCATCTCCCTCTCAAATAGAAGGTCCTTTTCCTTCTGTCTCTGCACCTCCTGTTCCTCATTCCCACTCTCCTCCCTCTCACCATTCCAAACATCACTCATATTCCCCTCATCGCTCGAATGTCCTTCACTATCTTCCACCTCCTCTTCCACCACCCTCACCACCACGTCATCATTCCTCTTACTCCCCGCTAACTCAACTTCGTCCTTTTTATGCCTCAAAATCTTCACTTTCATAAGCTCCTCCTCTCTCTGTCTCTGCTCCTCCTCTTTCTCATCTTCGTCCATCCTATTGCCATTAAAGGAGGAGATGGTTGCCATCAAAAGGAATGCTGTTATAATAAGCGTCCTTAACATTGTTACCTTAAGCTGTTTTCTACCCCGAGCTCCCCCTCTGTTGAGCTCGCTCTTCTTTTCTCCATCTCCCTCTCCTTGTCCGCTTTGCGTTTATCACTCCGCCCGACGTTCTCCGCTGAGGTCTTCTTCACACCCCCACGCCCGCTTCTCTTCGTGCCGCTGTCCCTCTGCTCATCCTTAGGGTTCCAGAAAGTCATGGCGCCCACAGGGCCCTCCTCCAGCAGTCCCTCATCCATCTCTGATGCCTCTGAGATGTCCTCCACCACTGCAGGACTCCAGCACTTCTTTCCTCCGCCGCCGCTCCCTTCGGCGCCTCCGCCGCTCTGCCTTGCACTTTTCTTAGCTCCATCCTCGTCTCCCGCCGCTCCTCCCCCACTCAGGCCATCATCCTCATCGCTGACCTCCTCAAAGGGTCTTTTCTTCGCTCCTTCCGCCCCTTCCTCTTCCTCCTCGTCGTCGTCCTCCTTCTCGTCTTCCTCCTCCCCATCTTGCTCATCGTCTTCCTCCTTGTCCTCCTTTTCTTCCTCCTCTTTCTCCTCTCTCTCCGCCCTGAAATTGCACTCCCTGGCATAATGTCCTGCCTGGCCACACTTGTGGCATTTAAACTCCGGGCACTCCCTAAAGAAGTGACCAGGCTGGATGCACAGCCGGCAGACAGGAACCTGGCGATTGTGCAATACTCTGAAGTACTCCGCCCCCCTCACTGTTTCTAACTTTGTGGAATAGGGGAGGGAGCTAACCTTGTCATTGAATCTAACTCTCAGGAATCTGGTGCCGTCTGAGATTTCTGTGCCCGGCCACACTCTTTTTTTGATTGCCGAGATAGGCTCGACCCCCCACTCTTCCAGTCTCTTAAATATCATCCTATCTGGTACATATACTGGCAGATTTAGGAACGAGACAGTCATATCTTTGTTCAAGAGGTCCTGTGCATGCACCATGACCCCGTTCACCCTCAGTCCCTCCATTATTTTCCTTTTCCCCAGACAGGTCCGCATGGTGACTTCATATAGCCGCTCCCCTCTCACTCTGCACCCGTCCACAACCCCACACTTTTTTTTAATTTCTTTTAGTAAGTCCATCATTGTTACTGCGTCTCCTCCATCCACAGTTACCTCCACAGTTAGTTCTACACTGTACCTCACAGTCCCCTTCTCCTTTCTTGTTTCCTCCTCTCCCGTTTTCTTGTTTTGTCCTTGTTCTTCGTTGGTATCCTCCTTTCCGTCCGTTTTGCCCCCCTCTTTCTCGTTGTCCATGATCCTCGTTGCCGTGGTCTTGTCCATTCCTGGCTCAGTTGCCATTGAATCTGTCATCACAACAAAAACCCAGCTCAGGGGAAGAACCCCCTGGGGGGGGGTGTAAAAAAAACCACAACCGTTTCACCAAAACAACGAATATGTAGGCTCCGTGAAAAAAACCTCACAAACGCTTAAAAACGTACTCTGTACACCACTTCTCCGTTCTCTACCACTCGTCAGCCGTTGGATCTGAAGGAACAAGTCA
>JAPTMU010000403.1:117500-150929 GCA_028583405.1 Pogonophryne albipinna | reverse complement strand
ATCTGCTCTCTTATAAATCAAGAAGGCTTCATTGAGAGTGGCAGCGTCCTCTGATGTCTCGGCCATGTCTCATTTCAAAGTCCTCCTGAAGGCTCACACGGTTCCTCACTGTGCGTGTGTGTGTGTGTGTGTGTGTGTGTGTGTGTGTGTGTGTGAGTGTGTGTGTGTGTGTGTGTGAGAGGGGGAGTTAAAGAGAGACAGTGAGAGAAAGAAAGAGTTTGGGTTTAAGAGAGGGAATTAGGAATAAAGAGCCAGAGGAAAGTGAGGCCTCTAAAACAAATGTTTGTTCAGTTACTGCCTGAGGTGGGAAGTACAAATACTTTGTTACTGTAGTTAAGTACATTTCTCTGGTATCAGTACTTTACTCCACTACTTATTTTTCTGACGACTTTTTACTTTGGCTTCTTACATTTTGAACCCAAATACCTGTACTTTCTACTTCTTACATGTTGAACCCAAATACCTGTACTTTCTACTTCTTACATGTTGAACTCAAATACCTGTACTTTCTACTTCTTACATGTTGAACACAAATACCTGTACTTTCTACTTCTTACATGTTGAACCCAAATACCTGTACTTTCTACTTCTTACATGTTGAACTCAAATACCTGTACTTTCTACTTCTTACATGTTGAACTCAAATACCTGTACTTTCTACTTCTTACATGTTGAACACAAATACCTGTACTTTCTACTTCTTACATATTGAACCCACATACCTGTACTTTCTACTTCTTACATGTTGAACTCAAATACCTGTACTTTCTACTTCTTACATGTTGAACCCAAATACCTGTACTTTCTACTTCTTACACGTTGAACTCAAATACCTGTACTTTCTACTTCTTACATGTTGAACACAAATACCTGTACTTTCTACTTCTTACATGTTGAACTCAAATACCTGTACTTTCTACTTCTTACATGTTGAACCCAAATACCTGTACTTTCTACTTCTTACATGTTGAACCCAAATACCTGTACTTTCTACTTCTTACATGTTGAACTCAAATACCTGTACTTTCTACTTCTTACATGTTGAACACAAATACCTGTACTTTCTACTTCTTACATGTTGAACCCACATACCTGTACTTTCTACTTCTTACATGTTGAACTCAAATACCTGTACTTTCTACTTCTCACATGTTTAACCCAAATACCTGTACTTTCTACTTCTTACATGTTGAACTCAAATACCTGTACTTTCTACTTCTTACATGTTGAACCCAAATACCTGTACTTTCTACTTCTTACATGTTGAACACAAATACCTGTACTTTCTACTTCTTACATGTTGAACTTAAATACCTGTACTTTCTACTTCTTACATGTTGAACACAAATACCTGTACTTTCTACTTCTTACATGTTGAACACAAATACCTGTACTTTCTATTTCTTACATGTTGAACTTAAATACCTGTACTTTCTACTTCTTACATGTTGAACACAAATACCTGTACTTTCTACTTCTTACATGTTGAACACAAATACCTGTACTTTCTACTTCTTACATGTTGAACTTAAATACCTGTACTTTCTACTTCTTACATGTTGAACCCAAATACCTGTACTTTCTACTTCTTACATGTTGAACTCAAATACCTGTACTTTCTACTTCTTACATGTTGAACCCAAATACCTGTACTTTCTACTTCTTACATGTTGAACTCAAATACCTGTACTTTCTACTTCTTACATGTTGAACCCAAATACCTGTACTTTCTACTTCTTACATGTTGAACCCAAATACCTGTACTTTCTACTTCTTACATGTTGAACCCAAATACCTGTACTTTCTACTTCTTACATGTTGAACTCAAATACCTGTACTTTCTACTTCTCACATGTTGAACCCAAATACCTGTACTTTCTACTTCTTACATGTTGAACACAAATACCTGTACTTTCTACTTCTTACAAGTTGAACACAAATACCTGTACTTTCTACTTCTCACATGTTGAACACAAATACCTGTACTTTCTACTTCTCACATGTTGAACACAAATACCTGTACTTTCTACTTCTCACATGTTGAACACAAATACCTGTACTTTCTACTTCTTACATGTTGAACCCAAATACCTGTACTTTCTACTTCTCTCATTTTCCAAACAGCTGGTTCCTTTAGTCTGAATGTGTGTTTGGTGGCGTGATCATTATTCTTTAGAGTGATTGCGTGCCTATTGATTTGAACACGATCCGTGTATCCATCATTTCCTGGTCTTCTCTAAAGAAGAGGGACCAATGGAAACGTTGTCATGTTGCCGTTGTTCAGCATGGAAACATTCATGAGCTAACAATGACATTATTGTTCTATTCATATAAAGGGAGGTCAGGTACTCTTTAAAACAGCTGCTAGTTATGGGTACTTTTTACTGAAGTACATTTCAAAGCCTCTTTACTTTCACTTGAGTTAAGAAGTTTAGTCAGTACTTCTACTTTCACCAGAGTATTTTTAAACACGAGTATCTGTACTTCTACTTGAGTAAAGGATGTGAGTACTTTTGCCATCTCAGGTTACTATGCTGCATTACAGCGCTCACTTGAAAGCACGCTCTATAAATCACACCGTCATTACACTACTAACATGATGTGAAATCTAATCAGCTCTTAAATCAGACTTTAGTTCCACCTGGAGTAAATCCACCAGCTACCCTGCAGTATACAAAGTCATTCAAACTAGCTGCACCTTTACCAGCTTTGAGAACACTTTCATGATCAATCATTATAAAACATATCATATATATTATTCTGAAATGGACCAATCTGCACAACGACTACTTTTACTGTCGCTACTTTCACTATATTTTGATGAGAATACTTTTATACTTTCACTTGAGGAACATTTTGAATGCAGGACTTTTACTGTAACAGAGTATTCCTACACTCTGGTACTTCTACTTTTACTCAAGTACAAGATCTGAATACTTCTACTTTACTCAAGTACAAGACCTGAGTACTTCTACTTTTACTCAAGTACAAGATCTGAGTACTTCTACTTTTACTCAAGTACAAGATCTGAGTACTTCTACTTTTACTCAAGTACAAGATCTGAGTACTTCTACTTTTACTCAAGTACAAGATCTGAGTACTTCTACTTTTACTCAAGTACAAGATCTGAATACTTCTACTTTTACTCAAGTACAAGATCTGAGTACTTCTACTTTTACTCAAGAACAAGATCTGAGTACTTCTACTTTTACTCAAGTACAAGACCTGAGTACTTCTACTTTACTCAAGTACAAGATCTGAGTACTTCTACTTTTACTCAAGTACAAGATCTGAATACTTCTACTTTTACTCAAGTACAAGATCTGAGTACTTCTACTTTTACTCAAGAACAAGATCTGAGTACTTCTACTTTTACTCAAGTACAAGACCTGAGTACTTCTACTTTTACTCAAGTACAAGATCTGAATACTTCTACTTTTACTCAAGTACAAGATCTGAATACTTCTACTTTTACTCAAGTACAAGATCTGAGTACTTCTACTTTTATTCAAGTACCAGATCTGAGTACTTCTACTTTTACTCAAGAACAAGATCTGAGTACTTCTACTTTTACTCAAGTACAAGATCTGAGTACTTCTACTTTTACTCAAGTACAAGATCTGAGTACTTCTACTTTTACTCAAGTACAATATCTGAGTACTTCTACTTTTACTCAAGTACAAGATCTGAGTACTTCTACTTTTACCCAAGTACAAGATCTGGGTACTTCTACTTTTACTCAAGTACAAGATCTGAGTACTTCTAATCAAGTACAAGATCTGAGTACTTCTACTTTTACTCAAGTACAAGATCTGAGTACTTCTACTTTTACTCAAGTACAAGATCTGAGTACTTCTACTTTTACTCAAGTACAATATCTGAGTACTTCTACTTTTACTCAAGTACAATATCTGAGTACTTCTACTTTTACTCAAGTACAAGATCTGAGTACTTCTACTTTTACTCAAGTACAAGATCTGAGTACTTCTACTTTTACTCAAGTACACGATCTGAGTACTTCTACTTTTACTCAAGTACAAGATCTGAGTACTTCTACTTTTACTCAAGTACAATATCTGAGTACTTCTACTTTTACTCAAGACCTGAGTACTTCTACTTTTACTCAAGTACAAGATCTGAGTACTTCTAATCAAGTACAAGATCTGAGTACTTCTACTTTTACTCAAATACAAGATCTGAGTACTTCTACTTTTGCTCAAGTACAAGATCTGAGTACTTCTACTTTTACTCAAGTACGTGCGTTCACACCAACGCCAGATGAGTTTCATATGGATTTTAAATGGATGTTTTCCTTTCGCTGAGAGCAGATCATCAAAAGCAGTGCAGACGCTCTGAAGCCTCTGCAGGGAGAAGAACATCAATATCATTCTGAAAAGCACAGAGGGAGATATTTCAGGAATCCTTTATTAAAAAAGGTAATTTGTTTAACAATTATCCTCTGTGTTGCTCGGAATCATGAAGAAACAATGCTTTTCTTGCATGTTTCGCTTTCTGAGGATAAAACTGGATTAATTAAAGTGAAGGGGTTTATCTTTGTGTTAAGGAGATATTTATATTCCTATTTTGCTTCAAGTCTTATTCTAACATCTGTTCGTGAAATATGTAGCTTCAGCCAAGTCTAGCTAGCTTTGTTCAAAAGAAACCAAGTCTCCCTTCCAGCACCTCTGAAGCTTATTAATTAAAATGATATATTTATCTTATTTAATCCCTAAAAACACAGTACACGTTCTTGGCTTGGAGCTGTTTTAAGGGCAAGTGGCAGCACATAACTCAATTACAATTACACGTTGGTTATTGCTTCAAAAAGGGGTCGATCTATCGGTTAAATCCACGTTAAAAACAACAGCTGAGGGTGCAGTGTGGTGTAATTTGTCTTATCACTAGATCACATTGCGGATAAATGCTCGCTGAATCCCTGCAGGCCTTTGAACAAGAGGATATTTGTTAAGACGTGTTTAAGGAACATGTATTTCCTCTCCTGTTTCACTCGCTGCTCAAATGTATTCCCCACAGATTTAAAGTAGTGTGCTTTTATCCTGCTCTTCATGAGAAGCAGAACACAAGCCGACACTTGTGACTTCACCACACACACACACACACACACACACACACACACACACACACACACACACACACACACACACACACACACACACACACACACACACCACACACACACACACACACACAACACACACACACACACACACACAACACACACCACACACACACACACACACAACCACACACACACACACACACACACACACACACACACACACACACGGCGTTTACTTAAACGGCAGGAGTGTGTGACACCTCCGTTGTAACTGGTGTTAACCCCCGACTAACTGTTGTGTGAGTGTTTCAGAAGTCTGCAGTTGAGGCCTGAGAAAGCGTTAACATCCAGAATGAGAGGAAGGTGCTCATGCTGGGGTGTGTGGTGTGTGTGTGTGTGTGTGTGGTGTGTGTGTGTGTGTGAGGGGTAGACAGACAGGAAAACATTCCCAGTCGCTACGCTCATCTCCATAACTCATTACCTGCCACTGGACACTGAGGGTCATAAAGCCCGATTCACGACTGCAAGGCTCATCTTTTCCAGCCTTATGGTGGTCGTTAGCGTTAATAAATCACGTGTAGTAACTGTGTGTCAGGCTGCAGGGACCTGTCAATCAAATCTGAGTCATTTTAGAAGTTAGATTATCAAAATTGTGTCGAAGGAAATCAAAAACACCTACAAACAAATAGCATCAGATTTCATTAAATCAGGGAATCAACAAGAGTGTAATTGCCACCAACAATACAGGTCAGTGTTCAGCGTGTGTGTGTGTGTGTTTATATAAGTATATGTGTGCTGGTTTTATGCCCTGGGAGGCATCCCTGCAATTACTGTCAGTGTGTGATTTGCTTTTGGAGCACTCTGCGATGATTACTGCCTCGACGCTGTTAACCACAGGCCGTGTGTCACATATCAAGTTTAAAAGGCTTTTTTTATATCCATAACTACACAGGTTGCACAACACATGACTGAGCACATTGTGCAACTTAACAAGAGAACAAGATCTGTGCAACCCCGTATCAAATGTGTGTAAAACTTTAAGTAATTGTGTGAAATGTTGTGAGAAAACCTCATAAAACGCCACCATAAAGTGATATTTCCACCCAAATATACATCAAGCCTTTAACCTGTGTTACCAAGAGACATTTATTATTCATGCACGCCTGCAAAGACGTAGGAAAGACGTTATTAAAATAAAAGCACGGACAACAACTGTGCCTGTGAGACTGTTGAATATTAGGATCGGAGCAAATATGCAGGTTTTTTCATGTAATTATGAATAAAATGACTTTTTTACTTCAATTGAACCAATTTTTCTCACTTTTTAGATTCTTTATTCACTATAAATCTAGAAAAAACAAGTAAACAGTGACGAATACTGTGCCTGTGAAGCGTGAGACTTTCAAATATTAAGATTGGAGCAAATATGCAGGTGTTTTGGAAGTACTGAGCATATAATAGAAAGAAAATATTAAGATATAATATTAAGAAATATGACTTTGAACATTTCTCTCACTTTTTTTATTCTTTCTTCCCTATAAGTGCAGAAAACAAGTTAAATGTTCAACCTGTTGAGTTATCAATCCACAACTGATCATTTTGAGGGTTAAGTGTTCCTTTAAGCTTCCCTTACTGCAGTGTAGTTTGTATATTAGGGAAATCCCACAGATCAGCAGACAGTAAATCTGTTTGCATAATGCTGATTATAAAACAAAGGGTAAATGTCGTCCTCTGTGGAGTGAGAAGCTAACCGCGTCGGTGTCAGAAAAGGTGTTTTCTCCACAGGTGACATATCTCACATATTGTCAGAGGGAGATGTCAAAAAATAATTAAAACCGCGGGCCGTTATCTCCGGGACCTTTTCAGCGAGGCGGGCTATCACTCAGTATCAAATGACATTAAGATAATGAGCCGACGACGCTACAAAAGAGCGGTAGGTAGCGGGTTAGCATCGCCTCCCACATGGGGGTGAGTGAGGAGAGGTGTGATTAGTTTTGAGACCTTTATCTTCCGCTGATTTGTGTGTGTGGGAAATCACAGGTGCGGCTAAAACATCTTGCTGCTGTTAGCATGGGGGTGATAATGAAGCTAACACCTCTGCTCGCCTTAAAGCAATTACCCTGCTCTAACGGGGCAGAAAACAACCGTTAATACGTGTTTAAATATAAGTTCCTGTCAGCACTTGTGTAAAAATAGTTAACAAAACAATATCTTATTACGATGATACAAAAATAACCGCATTTAACATCACTTGTGGGTAATGAGGGGGTATCACATCTCCATTCATCCACACATCAAGGAGTAAGCAATCTGTCAAGCTGTTTATTTAAAAGTGGGACTATTTTACACATCTCTGATAACTAAAAAAGAGTCAAATGACTTTACGACGAGCAGCCGGAGCCTCAGGCATCTCACTTTTGCTTTGCAGAACAGAAATGATCATGTGTTATCATCTGCTGACTTAAATAGTGTTTATGTGAGAGAAGCCTGTTGCTTGATGATAGATGGATAGATGGATAGATATAGCCTGGAATAAAGGATAGTAGCAGTTGAGTTCATGGATGCCTCCCGGCCCGTCCACACTACAGCTTCGACAGCTTCAAAAACAGTTTCCAACGCGTCACCCCATTCACTTTGAATGGGGTGACGTCACTTTTCGCCAAACTGCATTGTGGGAAGCAGAGCGGAGCTTTCCTGGCATTTCAGGCTGCAAAAGTTGAGCAATGTTCAACTTTTGAAGCTTCTGAAGCTTTCGGTGGAAGCGTCAGCCAATCAAATCATATGCCAGTACAAGCTCTAGCCAATCAAACCGCTGCTTGTGTGTCAGGGGCGGGAGATTCATGTGATTGGTTGTTGGTCGAGCTTCAGACACGCCCAGCTCCAAGCTTTTTTTGAAGCTGTAGTGTGGACGGGCCATTACATATAAAACTACACAGCTTTCTGTACAACCAGGGGCGGTTCTAGGGGGGGCAGGGGGGATAGGGCCCCCCTAACACTGACCTCTGACACCCCTGTGGCCCCCCTAAAAATGAAAAGTGAAAAAAGTGAAAAATGTATGATTTATTACACGATTTATTGAATGACGGAATAGACGGAACTAACGTTATTCTTCATTCTAGTCGGACCCATTCGAACGGTGCACTCAGGACCCATTAGAGCGGTGCACTCACTTTCACTGTCCGGCTGAAGCGCGCGAAAAACAAACACTTTTCATCTCGGATCATCAGAGGCTGTTGCATCCAAGAAAGAGTGATTGAAACCTACGTTTCGAGAGACCACGATAATTGAAGGTGAGTTAAACTATTGTATCCGTGTACTTGTAGATGTAAAGTAGAGATGTAACTGTTCATTGCCTTTATTTTTATATAAATATGGTGTTAGTGCAAACATCACTATAACTTAAGCTGAAGCTAACAGTAATAACTATAAGATCTATCTGAAATAAATAAGTGTACTGAAACAAATACCAATAACTGGATTGCATTGTTTTCTTATGCGCAATTACTTCATACTGTCTAGTTCTCTTTTTCGTCCTGCATTTATTGGGCCCCCCTCAGAAAATAACTGGCCCCCCCAGTCAAATTGGTCTAGAACCGCCCCTGTGTACAACACACATTTGAACAGAAGTTTGAGAGAAAACGGCAAAAGAAAATGTGCTTCCATCCAATATTCTGATATAAGAAGTGGGCGGGGCAAGTTTTCCAATCAGAAAACCATTATAGGCATGAATGCATGACTAGGACTGGGTTTCCTGCATATACGCTGCACAGGCGGCTAAAACATAGCTAAACCCATTCAGAAGGCTACATGTCATCGCTCTGCCACAATCCTTTCGACACGGTATCTTATTTGCACCTGTCCTGCTGCTGATTAGATATAACCCCCGCCAAATTCCTTAAAGATAAGATAAGTACTTTATTGATCCTAATTTGGGAAATGTTTGCGTTGCAGCAGCAAACAAAGACAAGGCATTGTACATAAGAGAAATGAAAAGACTAGAAATAAGAAGAGAGAGGTCCTGCATCCTCTAAATAATGAATATCTCAGTTTGTTTAAATGCATTAATTACGTTTTTTTTTTCATTAACATAAAATAAATCTCACGTACCCCCTGCAGTACTACAACGTACCCCTAGGGGTCCGCGTACCCCCATTTGAGAACCACTGCTCTAAATAATGAATATCTCACTTCCTGTGTCTCTTACGATGTCAAAATAACCTCCTTAAAGTTATCAAATGTCACGATGTTTTCCGTCTTCTTGTCACAAACGGAGCACAGGAACAGCCAGCAACCGAGAGAGACAAATACCCTGCTCTGACGGGGCAGAAAACAACCGTTAATATGTGTTTAAAATACAAGTTCCTGTCTGTAAAAATAGTTATTTGCACAACATAAATATCCTATTACGATGATAACTAAATAACCGCATTTACCATCACTTGTGGGTAAATGAGGGGTCTCACATCTCCATTCATGCAACAAAACCCTCCTGAAAGTAATCAAATGTCACAATGTTTTCAGTCTTCTTGCGGAGCACAGGAACAGCAGCACTGAGAGAGACAAGTGACTCGTCTTTCAGGGTGACAACAGATCGATCCGTCCTCCTCCACTGAACGGCTGTGTTTGACACCAGCGCTCACACCGACCTGCTCAATAAGTGGGTGTTTTCTACTGACTCTGCTCTCAGTTGGAAGTCGTTTGTCACACAGGAGGTTTGATGTCTTTTAGAAATGTCTTACGCGTTACGTCTACCTCTTATTCAGTTTAACTGCATTTCTTCCCTTTTCGAGATTAGCGGAACAACGTGTTAAATAAAGGTTAAAAAACAACAGAAACACATTTTAATGCCACTATTGATAACCGGTTGTTAAGGTCCTTTGGTAAGTGCAACAAAACATTCATTACACACACACACACACACACACACACACACACACACACACACACCACACACACACACACACACACACACACACACACACCACACACACACACACCACACACACACCACACACACACACACACACACACACACACACACACACACACACACACACACACACACACACACACACACACACACACACACACACACACCACACACACACACACACACAACACACCACACACACACACACCACACACACACACACACACACACACACACACACACACACACACACACACACACACAGTTTTGCAAATTCTTCAAAAATCCTCTCTTTGACCATTGATACGTGTGTGTGTGTGTGTGTGTGTGTGTGTGTGTGTGTGTGTGTGTGTGTGGTGTGTGTGTCTCTGTGTCTGTGTGTGTGTGTCTGTGTGTCTATGTGTGTGTGTGTGTCTCTGTGTGTGTGTTTCTCTGTGTCTGTGTGTGTGTCTCTGTGTGTGTGTGTGTCTCTCTGTGTGTGTGTGTGTCTCTGTGTGTGTGTGTGTCTCTGTCTCTCTGTATGTCTCTGTGTGTGTGTCTGTGTGTGTCTCTGTGTGTGTGTGTGTGTGTGTGTCTCTGTGTGTGTGTGTGTGTGTAAGTCCTTGGAGGAGGCATTTCAATTTCACTCTGCAGGTTTTACCTTGTTCTCTGAAGTAAATCTGACCTCCTTTATTTTATACGTTAACTTATCCTACCTAGTAAAATTGACGATGTGAATCTTACGTAAAAGGGACTTGGGTGCTTATGTGTGTCTGTGTGTGTGTGTTCAGTTCCACTCCATGTCAGCCCTTAATAGACATGCTAATGCTCCAGAGGGGCCACTTGCAGCTATCAACATGTCCCCTAATGGGCAAGTTCATGTTTATCCTCTCTCCACTGGACGCACGGTCACTTTTATCTCCCATTTTCTCCCTCCCTGTCCTCATCAATCTCCCGTTTCCCCCACTCAATCAATTTCTCTGCAGTTCCTCTCTCTCTGGATCGTTTACCAGCTCTCCTCCGTCCTCCTCCTCCATCATTCTCTCACTGCTGCTCTCGTCACACTCTAATCTGAAGCTCTGAAAGGTGTTTCCTGAGGAGAGGTGATGGATCGTTTCTCTGCTGTTGGGTGAGGGGAGGAAAGTAAGGTGGTGTGAGGTGGGCAGGGGGTCTCTAAGTGATGGGAGGTCATTACAAAATCCTGAATGTCCTCTTCCAACATGAGAGTAACATGATAACAAAGGTATCCCAACTGTAGCTGTGAACATGACAGGATGTGTGATTACCTAGAAGAGCATCAGGACTGTTTGAGGCATATGATAGCTATGTGATTAACATGATGATTCAGCCTCTATGGAGAGAGACATCAAGCATGCTCATTTCTGACGTGGAGCTAATCTGAAGTAAACATTGAATACTGCTTTCTATTCCTCCATCTTGTGACTGTGTAACTCCCTCTCTTGGATATCAGCATGTGAAGGACACTGTTCAGGAACTAGTCTCTGTATGTGATGACTCCTTCCATTCTGGAGAGGATCACATATACATGGATCCTGAGGTTGAAGCTCAAGACGGGGACGAGTGATATTTCTCTAACAGTATTGATCAGAACAGTCGGTCTGCAAAGAGGGTCACGTTTTAATATCCGTTTGTTTGTCTGTTTTCTGCAGGATTACGGAAAAGCTCCACTTCAGATTTGTATACAAATTGATAGAAGGATGGAGGAAAGCAAGGTGCCTCTGAAAGGTGGTGTGAGGTGGGCACTTATGTAAAATGGAATTGGCGGAGGTCTGCTCACTTTGAACATCCTTCTAGTGTATATTCAAGTTACTTTAGTCCTGAAGCATAAACTAAAGTTGTAAATATTATAAATTAAAACAATTGAAGCATATTTTTCTGTGCGCATAGATAAACTAAAGGGCATAGACCTCTACATCATGCAAAGTAAATAAAAGTTCGCCCTGTGATTCTATTTGAGGGACCAATAGTTGCTTATTGTTCTTCTAGTGATTGACTAAGTGACTAGTGGTCCAATCGTTGCAGCTCTAATGTTTATAATACTAGATATCTGTAAGCTTGTCTCTGAACAGCATCCCAACCACACTCTTATACAGTCACTGTTTTCTCATTTAACCACATTTTCTAAAAAGGCAAATGCATGACGGCATGAACTGACATTGCAATTCTTTACATTACATTACATGTTACTTGTTAGACGCTTTTATCCAAATGGATTTACATACTCAATACTGTGGACAATCCCCACAGGAAGAGTCTCAGGGACACAACGACATGCTGACTGCAGTGGGGTTTGAACCTGTGACTAGGGCTGCACGATATATCGTGTCGTGACGATAATCGCGATATTCACATCGCAGGACGTGCGATTTTTTTAATTAATTAAAAAAAATTAAGTAGGCAATGAACTCAAACACGTCATGTTACAATTATTTTGCTGCTTGCTACAAAAGGAAAACTTGCGCGGCTCTCATGTCAGGGGTTCTTGAGTGAGTGACAGCAAAACCACCAATCAAATCTCCAAAGCAAACGGACCCGGAGATCAAAGGTAAAAAACACTGAATAAAGTCGTTTCATGTGTTTCTCCAGTTCGGCGCTGCTAACCGAGCTAGCTCAGCTCGTTGCTCCGATAACTTAAGATCCAGACGTCCGTGACTAAAATCCTTGATCCGGTTAAATATAGTTAAAAAAAGACCAATTGTATAGCATTAAAGTTCAAGAAAGGATGGTTTGCGGGAAAAAAACGGTCTTTTCTTTAATTCCTGTATTTTTTCATATCGCAATATATATCGCAGGGAGGGGGGGGGGGAATCGCAATGTCAGTTTTTCCCAATATCGTGCAGCCCTACCTGTGACCCCCTGATCCGAACACCAACGCACAACCCACTGCACCACACGCCTCCACTTTATTTGTAGGTTATTTAATTCAATTCGAATTAAAAGATACTGTAATTTTCTCGGACAGACATACTTCCTTTCTTCTGTGCAACCTTCCATATTTGTGTTTCTCTCCTGTTCCTCGCTTATTTGTTTATTTTGTTTGTCTTACTTGTTCAATGACTGCAATTGCTGGAGAATGATTGTGATTGGCAGTGGTCTGCAGTGTATCCAACAAGTCCTTCATTTGAGTCAATGATGCTCCATCAGACTGACCTTTCTTGGAGAACATTGTATTTCTGTATCAAGCAGAAGATGTGTTTGAGTTCATTTGCTGTACTTGACCTTGCACGTCCTGCTACGTCGTTATTGCGCCTACACACACTTGGATGCTAAAAAGATATCTCCTGCAGCCTCAGTCTATAACGTATAAATAAATCTACTCCTCACCCAGGCCCGGTTTTACGGGGGTGCATAAGGGTGCATTGCACCCTCAGTTGAGTCGTTATGCACCCTCATTTGAAAAATGAAAAGTGAAAAAAATAAATAATGAAAAGTGAAAAAAAAAAAAGTTAAAAATATGACATATATAATAATAGTAGTAAGAATAAAAAGAAGAATAATTTAGTTGAAATAAAATAAATTGTAATTGTGGTTAAATAACATTGTCTGCTGCATTTATTTGGTCAATTTAAAGGGTAAGTAACGTTATTATTATGTCAGGTGCGCGTGACCTGTGCCGCTGCGCGTTCGTCATCTGCAAGGTGCTTACACAGCAGTCAGTGATGGACATCAGAAAATGGTTTTAACAACCAGCCCTTATCGCCAGCAGTAACACTGCATCGACTGCAGGTAATAACAGTTCAGATCATGGGGACATTACGTTACCCGCGGCCACTGTCGTGGACAATAACGCCCGACTCGCCGGCTTTGCCCGCCTCGCCCACGGAGGCGGAGCAGCCGCAGCCGTCTTCGTTGCCCCAAACACCGCCACCCCTCAGCGGCCCGCAAGTGCCAGAGGACCTCGGCAAAACAGAGCCTGCCCACGTATATTTAAAAAAGTACCCAACTCGCCTGTACAGTGGGGTAAGGCGCTCATTTTGCAGTTCATGGTTTCAAAACAGAGATTGGCTGGAATATTCATGTAAAAAAGATGCCATCTTCTGCTATGCATGTAGACATTTCAGTTCAAGTATGTCAGATGCCTTCACCACAACTGGCTACAACAACTAGCGCCATGCTCTTATAGGCTACGTGATAAGGGACTGGGAAGGCATGAATCAAGCAAAGAGCACATAGATCCATAGATCTCTTCATTTTGCTCTCAAAGTGCACCAGATTGATGCTTTTAACTTCAATATTTAAAACAAATTCTTCCCGGGGGAGCATGCCCCCGGACCCCCCTAGAGGAGGTGAGGACCCCCCTAGAGGGTGTTAGATCCACTCTCCACTTATAAAAATAGCACTTTATCACTGCACCCTCTCTAATCTCAGATGCACACTGAGTCATTTTGTTCTGGAACCGGGCCTGTCCTCACCCCTTCTGCTCATTATCGCCCGCCTTCAGCTCTGCAGGACAAGGTCAGAGGCCCAATTAATGTGTTTTGCTGTAGGGAGTATTTGTGAAGCGGCATTATTAGATAACAGGAACATTTAGCGTGCATGTGACCAAATGCTGTTTAGGAAAAGGAACGCCACGAGATTCAGAACCAAGATGTTTCATGAAAATCAGGTTGTCAAGTTTCCATTGGTCCCTCTTCTTTAGAGAAGACCAGGAAATGATGGATACACGGATCGTGTTCAAATCAATAGGCACGCAATGACTCTAAAGAATAATGATCACGCCACCAAACACACATTCAGACTAAAGGAACCAGCTGTTTGGAAAATGAGAGAAGTAGAAAGTACAGGTGTTTGAGTTCAACATGTGAGAAGTAGAAAGTACAGGTATTTGGGTTCAACATGTAAGAAGTAGAAAGTACAGGTATTTGAGTTCAACATGTAAGAAGTAGAAAGTACAAGTATTTGGGTTCAACATGTAAGAAGTAGAAAGTACAGGTATTTGGGTTCAACATGTAAGAAGTAGAAAGTACAGGTATTTGAGTTCAACATGTAAGAAGTAGAAAGTACAGGTATTTGGGTTCAACATGTAAGAAGTAGAAAGTACAGGTATTTGTGTTCAACATGTGATAAGTAGAAAGTACAGGTATTTGTGTTCAACATGTAAGAAGTAGAAAGTACAGGTATTTGTGTTCAACATGTAAGAAGTAGAAAGTACAGGTATTTGTGTTCAACATGTAAGAAGTAGAAAGTACAGGTATTTGTGTTCAACATGTGAGAAGTAGAAAGTACAGGTATTTGAGTTCAACATGTAAGAAGTAGAAAGTACAGGTATTTGGGTTCAACATGTAAGAAGTAGAAAGTACAGGTATTTGTGTTCAACATGTAAGAAGTAGAAAGTACAGGTATTTGTGTTCAACATGTAAGAAGTAGAAAGTACAGGTATTTGTGTTCAACATGTAAGAAGTAGAAAGTACAGGTATTTGAGTTCAACATGTAAGAAGTAGAAAGTACAGGTATTTGAGTTCAACATGTAAGAAGTAGAAAGTACAGGTATTTGAGTTCAACATGTAAGAAGTAGAAAGTACAGGTATTTGAGTTCAACATGTAAGAAGTAGAAAGTACAGGTATTTGAGTTCAACATGTAAGAAGTAGAAAGTACAGGTATTTGAGTTCAACATGTAAGAAGTAGAAAGTACAGGTATTTGAGTTCAACATGTAAGAAGTAGAAAGTACAGGTATTTGAGTTCAAAATGTAAGAAGTCAAAGTCAAAAGTCATGAGTAGTGGAGTAAAGTGATGATACCAGAACAATTTGTAAAAAGAGAACGCCACGTGATTCAGAACCAAGATGTTTCAGGATAATCAGGTTGGTGTTTTCCCGTAATTCTGCTGAAAGTCTGACAAAACCGACTCCTTGGCGAAGGTAAAAAACAACTCATTACCTGAAAGCACGTCTAAAAACCACGCTTTAATCCCGACACGCCATGTTCCCCGTGTCACATCAAATCAGCCGAGAAAGTTCACTGGCTGCAGAAAAAACAAACCCTGAGCAGACACAGCTGACGACTCGGCGGCTCAGCTGAGGACAGAACTGCACGCACAGCAACCACACACACACACACATGTCACCCTGTCATCTTCGATTTCGGGTGGCTCATGTTTGAACAGCGACACCTCACACACAGCTCAGTGGCCCCGGACCCCCTGGTGTCCCCCTGCCGCCACAGAGGGACCGCCACAGTTACTTCAGCTCTGGAGAACAAGCACAGAAATCGCTCTGTCCAGAAAACATCCAGCGCTGTGCGGAAAAAGAAATGCGCCCCGCTGAAACATACTTTAATGTCTACTTGTCGTCAGAGATGGCAACAGTACACACATCCTTTACTGTAGTAGAAGTACAGATACTCGTGTTTAAAAATACTGTGAAAGTATCTCTCAGAGCCAAACATGTTGTCGAACAATAAAAGTGACGTAAACAAATAATAATAATAAACTTTATTACATTTGATATCGTCAGTAAACGTCTCAGTAGAATTATCCACGTCCATCTCGTGAAAGATACTCCACTCAGTAGAGAGACAACATGCTTTAAGATGCTGTCACTAGTCCAAACCTTTAGTCTTGGTTTGTGGTTTACTACGCTTGAGAACTACAAATAATAAACTCAGGCTAAGTAGCATTTTGACTCCTACAGATATTCTAAGATCGGCCCTCAGCTAATTCAAAAAGTACAATGGAATATGGCTCACAAATGAAACTTGTGCATGTTTTATATTGTAGTTCCTAAATATATATGTACAAATATATTACATAGTATTCATGTCAAATACATCCAGTCAATTAAAGTTGGAAACATTTTCTAACAAATCTAAGTTGATGAGAAAAAGCCCAATGACTTATTTCCAAAACAAGCTTGAAATATACCCTTAATTTTCTCCTTATTATAATCAATCTGAGGCTTTTGTTTTAAGGGATGAGCTGCCAACACTTCATTTAACCTACATTTGATTAATTTTGCTAACTTATAACTGAACCTATGACGTAATATACTTCTCCTCTAGTGAGTGGCCCAGCCCTTCGTATATCTTTCTGTATGTGGCCCTCGGTGAGAAACGTTTGGACACCCCCGCTCTACAGTCTTAGTTTGTGATTTACTACGCTTGAGAACTATACATAATAAACTCAGGCTACAGTAAGTAGCATTCTGGCTCCTACAGATATTCTAAGATCTCTCAAAGGCAAACATGTTGAGGAACACTTGTGGCTGCAGGCGAGGCTCAGCTAACGTAGCGTCGCTAACATGTGGAGGGCAGATGGCAGCGAGGAGATGGCACCGGGGGTCAGAGAGGATCAGCTGGATCTCTCTCACACTCACAGCCCCTCCAGGAATGTCTTCACAAGGCCAAGGATTATGGCATCTCAGCCAGTGTGTGTGTGTGTGTGTGTGTGTGTGTGTGTGTGTGTGTGTGTGTGTGTGTGTGTTGGCACTGGTTGATAAAGAGCAGAACGTTGTAGAAATGACGTTGATAACACTTCCACTTATAGCATCAATGTTCACTGACCGGCGGCTACAGATTTGGGGTAAAATGGTGGCAAATGCAAAGTGTTCGAGTAAAAATGTGTACGATGACCATTATCATTATTTCGCATTACCTCCAAAGTCTCAAAAGTTCGCTATTTTGTTATTTGAGTCAGTAACGGTACGTCCACACAGCAGCTTTAGACGAATCTTCCACCGCTTCCAACGCTTCTCTGCCCATTGACTTTGAATGGGGTGACGTCACTTTGCCTCGCTTTTCGCCGAACTGCATTGTGGGGGAGCGAAGCGAAGATTTCCAGGATTTCCAGGATTCAAAAGTTGAGCAATGTTCAACTTTTGAAGCTGAGCTGGAAGCGTCAGCCAATCAAATCCCGTTTATGCAAATCTGACAGTAGAAGCGCTAGCCAATCAAACCGCGTGTATGCTGGGAGAGCCAGTTCATTTCCTCATATTCCAAACGAGAAATTACGGGAGCAAATCACCCGGTTTTTTACGACCAGAACTATTAACGGGATACAAACCGGAGGAACCAGGCATGGAGGGAGGCGGCAGAGACAGTGGGTGAAACTGGTAGGTTTTCGCCTGTTTGGGGAGTTTATATATCTATATATTGCTCGCATAAAATCCCCGGGGTTTTTTGCTTTGTATGTCGGGGGCGGGAGATTCATGTGATTGGTTGTTGGTCGCGTTGCTCGCAAAAAATCCCCAAGCTTTCAGACACGCCCAGCTCCAAGATTTTTGAAAAGCTGCTGTGTGGACGTACCGTAACTTGCGCGGCTCTCATGTCAGGGGTTCTTGAGTGAGTGACAGCAAACCACCAATCAAATCTCCAAAGCAAACGGACCCGGAGATCAAAGGTAAAAACACTGAGTAAAGTGGTTTCATGTGTTTCTCCAGTTCGGCGCTGCTAACCGAGCTAGCTCAGCTCGTTGCTCCGATAACTTAAGATCCAGACGTCCGTGACTAAAATCCTTGATCCGGTTAAATATAGTCAAAAAAAGACCAATTGTATAGCATTAAAGTTCAAGAAAGGATGGTTTGCGGGGAAAAAACGGTCTTTTCTTTAATTCCTGTATTTTTTCATATCGCAATATATATCGCAATGTCAGCTTTTCCCAATATCGTGCAGCCCTACCTGTGACCCCCTGATCCGAACACCAACGCACAACCCACTGCACCACACGCCTCAACTTTATTTGGAGGATATATATTTCAATTCGTAGAAAAGATACTGTAATTTCTCGTACAGACATACTTCCTTTCTTCTGTGCAACCTTCCATATCTGTGTTTCTCTCCTGTTCCTCGCTTATTTTTAGGTTGTGTTCAATGACTGCAATTGCTGGAGAATGATTGTGATTGGCAGTGGTCTGCAGTGTATCCAACAAGTCCTTCATTTGAGTCAATGATGCTCCATCAGACTGACCTTTCTTGGAGAACATTGTATTTCTGTATCAAGCAGAAGATGTGTTTGAGTTCATTTGCAGTACTTGACCAAAGTCTCAAAAGTTCGCTATTTTGTTATTTGAGTCAGGATTTCTGCACACAGATCAGGATTTGTTTTTCGACTAAGACGCCACTGATGATAATTAAATTCCTGCTGTAGCGTAGGAAAGGTACTTCGTGTACTTGTGCAAGAAAACCTGCAGTAAAAACACATTTCTCCACGCATGCATTACAAAAGGGTTTTCTTCCCCTGAAAAACACAATCTCGAGCACTTTTACCTTTTTCTTTGCGCAGTAGAAACTAGAAACACGGGGAGAAATGACACCCTAGATGTGATGACTTGCACACAACTGATAATGATTCAAATGCAGTGCAACCCATCCCAGAGAAAGCGTTTACACCAAAACAACAACAACGTTTTGCCCACAGATTCCTCTGTTGACAGTAAACGTGCTCCCCTTTGTTCCTGAAGCTTCTGCTCAACAGTTAGCTGATCAGATTACAGCTGTTCTGTGACAGAAAGTAGCAGGTCTTTGTTTTATACTCGTTTAGCTTGGAGGCGATTAACTGTGACACTCTGCTTTGATTTACTGATCAACATGCTTTTATCAAACCCTTAAACCACAACAAAGACTACAGAATCACTCCAAACCAGCATCATTACAACAAACACTGAAGCCACCAAACAAAGCATGGAGGACACGAATCAGGGTTGATTTAAGACCTTTAAAAACGTCTTTTGAAAGATTGATTTAAGCCAATTTAATAAGAGCGGAAAGCCTACTAACATCTTTAGAACTCAACTCATAAAAACTGTAAATCAAACCCAATCAACACAAATACATTCGTCTTGTCTGCTTTGAGTGCTGCTTTGCCATCTGTAATGTTCCACAGTTATTGATCCGTTGGAAACATCCTGCGTCATGCAGCGTGTGGAGAGAGGGGATTTTGAATAGATCTTTATCAATCGCTCTGGTCTACCGGACAACAAAAACCCCCATGGGAGATTCTCACAGAGATGAATAATTGAAACACACTGCGGCATTTCTTAAGATGTCTACACAGATACAAGTGTAGTGTGTGTGTGTGTGTGTGTGTGACGCTCCAGTGCACAGTTAATTGGCCGCGGTGAGACGGATCAATGTGCCTGAGGTTCTGCACATCCTCTCGTGTCGACTGCAGGTTTCTCTCCTTTTATAACCAGCAGAAAGCAGAGAGCAAACTGAACTCTCCAGGTCATGTTCTTACAGATTCATTTCATCTGTTGCCATCAAGGCGTAGATAAGCTCTACCTGCTCTTAAGACAAATCGCTTTTCATTTTTTTTCAAACTTCTTGATACTTATTTACTTATTTATTGTTTCAAGGTTCAAGGCTTTTATTGTCATGTGTGCATAGCTACAGTGTAGATATGTCAATGAAACTCTTAGGCTCCTCCTCCAACAGTGCAACACAATAAAACAGATAAAATAGTGCAAGGAGAGGCTATTATATACAAGTAATTGGAATATGATATATTCGATGCAAACAGATGAATGTTATGGATGTGTTTAATAGTCTTGTTTATTGTGATCAGATGAACTATTTATCGTGTAAATTGGAATGATCCACATCCAGGTGTGCTTTCTTCCTGTGTCCATGACATAAGCTGCTCATTGCCGCCTTTTTCCACCTCAAAAACATTGCCCGTCTCCGCCCATCACTCTCCTCCTCTGCTGCTGAAACCCTGATTCATGCATTCATCACTTCACGACTCGACTACTGCAATAGCATCCTCTACGGCATACCATCCAACCTAATCAATAAACTCCAACATATCCAGAACTCTGCTGCCCGCCTCCTCACCCACACCCGCTCCCGAGACCACATCACTCCCATCCTCCAGAACCTCCGCTGGCTCCCCGTCCGTCAAAGAATCGACTTCAAAGTCCTCCTCATTACTCACAAAGCCCTCAACAACCAGCCCCCCCCCTACCTCACAGACCTGCTGCACCACCACACCCCTTCCCCCCCACCTCACAGACCTGCTGCACCACCACACCCCTTCCCCCCCACCTCACAGACCTGCTGCACCACCACACCCCTTCCCCCTACCTCACAGACCTGCTGCACCACCACACCCCTTCCCCACCTCACAGACCTGCTGCACCACCACACCCCTTCCCTACCTCACAGACCTGCTGCACCACCACACCCCTTCCCCACCTCACAGACCTGCTGCACCACCACACCCCTTCCCCCTACCTCACAGACCTGCTGCACCACCACACCCCTTCCCCACCTCACAGACCTGCTGCACCACCACACCCCTTCCCTACCTCACAGACCTGCTGCACCACCACACCCCTTCCCCCTACCTCACAGACCTGCTGCACCACCACACCCCTTCCCCCTGCCTCACAGACCTGCTGCACCACCACGCCCCTTCCCTACCTCACAGACCTGCTGCACCACCACACCCCTTCCCCCCACCTCACAGAGCTGCTGCACCACGACGCCCCTTCCCTACCTCACAGACCTGCTGCACCACCACACCCCTTCCCCCCACCTCACAGACCTGCTGCACCACCACACCCCTTCCCCCTACCTCACAGACCTGCTGCACCACCACACCCCTTCCCCCTACCTCACAGACCTGCTGCACCACCACACCCCTTCCCTACCTCACAGACCTGCTGCACCACCACGCCCCTTCCCCCTACCTCACAGACCTGCTGCACCACCACGCCCCTTCCCGCTGCCTCCGCTCATCAGAAGCCAACCTCCTATCCATCCCCACCCGCATCAATCACCGGACCTGGGGGGACAGAGCCTTCTCCGTCGCTGCCCCCTCCCTCTGGAACTCACTCCCCCAACCCATCAGAGACTGCCCTGACCTCACCACCTTCAACACACTCACAAACACTCACCTCTTCAATCTGGCTTTTAATGTGTGATTGTTTTTGTATTATTTGACTTCAACTTTAACTATATATTTATTTGTTGTTCCTTCCTTTTCTTTTCTTTTCACTATATCTGTAAAGCGTCTTTGAGCACCTGTAAAAGCGCTAACAAATTAAATCTATTATGATTGCCCCTTGAGGGATTAATAGAGTTGTTGATTGATTGATTGATTGATTGATCTGTGTAGGGATGGATCTTAAAAACTCCTATCATGGAAATCAGAAGCGATATTTGAATATTTCAGACCGGTTATTCAAAATAATGTAATCCTCCGCTGCCTCGCTCACGTCGCTTTATCTCAGTGTGAGAGCTGCAAGTGTCCCCAGCTATTTAGTCATTATCAAAGCCACAAAAATCCCACTTCTCAAAAAGCAAGAGACTATCATGTTGAGCTCACAGTCTGATGAATCATATCAATATATCCTGTATGCTCCTGCCTCACATAAGTTGCTCATAACCAAAGCCGATTGATTGATGAGCTCTTGTTAGTGTTTCCACCCTCACCAGCGTCCACGCATCGTTACGAGCGAATGTGCGACGCCTTCGGGACTTTGTTCCTCAAGTGTCGGGGTGTGGGGGCTTCAGAGGGCGACCCCTTATTGTTAGGGTCTCCCTTTGTGGTCCGATCCTCACTGTACTGACTGAGCGAGGGGAAGAAAAGGCGGTGCAACAGCCGGTCATGCCCCAGTGCTCCTGGAAACAACAGGTCCAACAGCATTTATTAAAGCTTTGAAGGGCGCGGAATAAAGAGGCGTCCTATGTTTAGATGATCCAACGTAAGCAACTGCCTTTCTGCTTGGGCAACACGAGACAAAGAGAACTTCTGAATACGAGAGAGAGAGAGAGAGAGAGAGAGAGAGGGTACGCCACCGTTTTTTTAACTTTGGATTACTTTGATGGGTTGAAACTCAGAGAAGCGGCGGCTGTGTGTGGGAGGAGAGATGCAATCAGTGGTCATTATCACAGGTGGTTGTGATGCCCTGGTGATCAGTAATAAAGAGTCGAGGCTTCTCCGTTAATTAGAGGATGAGACCCGTCTCTATACCGCACTGTATACACTCTGCATGCTACACTGCACCGGACCTAAAGGCTGATATCATCGTGTTGTCACGGCGCCTGTTTACTGTATGCTCACAAAGAGATCTGCAGCAGAGGACGAGCTGTTGACGGCATTTTAAATAGGCCTGAAAGAGGGATGGGAATCAAAACAACAATATTCACAAGTGCAGATCATAAGAGGGGCTGCACAATGTCTTCACATGGATACATCTTACCAAATGCTAGTTATTATGATGTGTTTATTTAAGAAAAAGATGGTATTGGACGATCTTTATTCTTAGTATTATTTACGTACTGTTGCATGCTCTAATGTTTTCTATTTCTTGTAATGGACTACAACTGTCGTAATGTCAACAAAGCATCCTTGAAAGTGTAAAACTTCTCCATGCAACTGGTCTGCCTCATCACATTTGTATTAATAGCTTCAAGTCTTTGCAGATGATTTTCAGATGAGCCGTGCTACAACCAGCTGATTGCGACATAAAATAAAGACATGTCCACTTTGATGTATAATTGAAGTAGGGATGCATATCGTTGACTTGTTTACGATACCGATACCACTGAACGATACTCAACCGATACATATCGTGATACTTTGAAAATGTATCATCCCACAATTACTCCCATGAAGCGCTTTACGATATAGTTAACATGTCAAATGAATATTAAATTCAATTGTGGGACTTCTTGGACCTTTTAGTACTGAACAAACAATGAAAAATGCATTACAAATATGAAGAAAACCGATTATGGAATATCTTTTATAACCCATCAGGTGTGCCGCGTGAATAGCACATCTTGTCGATGCAAACAGACCGTTATAGCTCCGTTATAATTCATGTTAAACCTGAGATTCCACTAGAGAACAAATACATAATAGAATAAAGGTCATGAGATCTCGGCATTGCACAAACAAACAAATCTCATCTTTAAAATCAACATTTGCCTTCACTGGTGAGAGAAAACAAATCCCATCATTTTACCTTTCTAGTATTGAACAAACAATGAAAAATACATAAAATATGAAGAAAAACAATTATCTAATTTATAAGACCCGCCATCACGGGCCACGGACTCACTTTTAAAATTAAATTTAATTAAAAAAAGTATCGAAATTGGATCTGATTTCGGTACGGTATACCGTAGCCACCAGTAACCAGTATTTCGGTAATACCGGATACCGGTATGCATCCCTAAATTGAAGTATGTGTACACATTTCTGCAAAAATGTGAATTCAACCGGTTTGACAGCTCCATGCATGCATACATGGGTTATATTATCGAGTCAGGATGCACTATATATATCAGCCCGGTAAATTAGTGATCAATACAATTAAGCCAAATTGCTTTTACTTAAGAAATGCCACGTCTTCATACTCCGATACACTAGGTGGCGGTATGCAAGTTTAAAGTTTGCTTGAGATATGCGAAGAAGAAGAAGAAGAAGGTTTTGCAGAAACTAGAACACATGACCTTCTTTTAAATACAAAAATATGAAGATTACGTTAATCTTTTCAGTTCCAGCCGCTAGATGCAGGTCATTATCAGTTAGATGATTATAAAAAAAGTCATATTGTCCATCCTTCCCGTAATAACTCACACATACCTGGTCATGGCTGGCTTGGAGGGTGCTCCCGGTGCCGTGGAAAGTCATCTGCACAGGGGAGAGGGTCAGATAGGTCACAAAGTCTTTGCCGCTCTGAGCGTCGCTGTACTGCACCTGGAGGAGAGCAGAGGACACACTGAGTTACCCCCGAAGAGTAAATACAGGATAGAATAAATCAAAGTAAGCAACTGAAGCGCTTGGAGCTTTCAGCGGGACACGGCTCTGTGTTTTTGGAAGTGGTCGGCTTCAGAGTAAATCTTGCATGTCTAATTGCCACCACAGAGCATTTGTGGACAATTACTGCACACCATACGGAGATGTAACGGAAGGGAGTATGTGTGTGTGTGAGGGGGGCATCAGAGGAATGACATCAGTGGTGACCCCTCATCATTGAGAGGTTAACGCTGCGGGCATTCCTAAAAGCTGTGCAATCAGGACTGTTATGACATGATGCTCCTCTGGGACAGTCTGCTCCGTAGATCTGCGAGTGTGTGTACGAGTGTGTGTACGAGTGTGTGTGCGAGTGTGTGTAGGAGTGTTTTTACGAGTGTTTGTACGAGTGTGTGTACGAGTGTGTGTACGAGTGTGTGTACGAGTGTGTGTAGGAGTGTGTGTAGGAGTGTGTGTAGGAGTGTGTGTAGGAGTGTGTGTACGAGTATTTGTACGAGTGTGTGTAGGAGTGTGTGTAGGAGTGTGTGTACGACTGTGTGTACGAGTGTGTGTACGAGTGTGTGTATGACTGTGTGTAGGAGTGTGTGTAGGAGTGTTTGTACGAGTGTGTGTACGAGTATTTGTACGAGTGTGTGAAGGAGTGTGTGTACGACTGTGTGTACGAGTGTGTGTACGAGTGTGTGTATGACTGTGTGTACGAGTGTGTGTAGGAGTGTTTGTACGAGTGTGTGTAGGAGTGTTTGTACGAGTGTATGTACGAGTGTGTGTGCGAGTGTGTGTGCGAGTGTGTGTGCGAGTGTGTGTGCGAGTGTGTGTACGAGTGTGTGTACGAGTGTGTGCACGAGTGTGTGTGCAAGTGTGTGTGCAAGTGTATGTACGAGTGTGTGTGCAAGTGTGTGTACGAGTGTGTGTGTTGCCCTGGCCTACTTATGCCCAGGACAGCTGCAGGCATTTTCATAAATGGCATAAAAAACGATGAGAACTCAAAAGAGAGAGAGAGAGAGAGAGAGAGAGAGAGAGAGAGAGAGAGAGAGAGAGAGAGTGGTACCTGACCCATGCTGAGATACAAAGGACTACATATGAACATAACTGCACTTAAAACTCCTGAGATAAGTCTATAAAGAGGTTTCTGAGACACGTTGAGTGGAGTACGTTAGTCAAGATAAAGAAATGAAGCCTAATCATGATGCGAACATTACATATATAAATGAAATAGTTCCCCCAAAGACCATAGTACCTGTTGAATGTTTATGCTGTATCGTTGTTGGTTTGTCTCTTTTTCTGTTGGTTACCTGAGGTTTTTAAAGTTATTACCTTTAGGTTTCCGAACTCCTAACACACTAAAATGACACTAAGAGAGCTTAACCTCAAGTCTTTACAACACTACTCAACATATGCAACAGCCTGAACTCCACACAAGTCAATTTAATAAACGCTGCCATCATTTCATTACATGTCACTTGTTAGACGCTTTTATCCAAAGCGACTAACATACTCAATACTGTGGACAATCCCCACAGGAGCACTTTGGGGTGAAGAGTCTCAGGGACACAACGACATACGATACGATACGATATACTTTCTTGTCCCCGTAAGGACATTTGTTCTGGACTCTGTCCTGCAGTTCCGCATATATGTACATACACAAACATAGTGGACATTAAGAGACACACATCATCAGTCATACACCGTTTGAACAAACACAATACACAGACGCACATACTGACAATGGCCACCTATTGCACTACCCCTCATGGCCAACATTTAAAAAGTTCATTAGACTACATTTCATGTGAATGTTAAGAAGCGTAATGGACTGAGTGCTCTTGGGAACGCTGAATCTTCTACCAGAAGGTAGGAGCTGGAATTCTGGGTGGAGTATGTGGGTGGGATCAGACAAGCTGACTGCGGTGGGTTTTGAACCTGTGACCCCCTGATCCAAACACCAAGCCTCTATCCACTGCGCCACACGCCTCCCATCAAAATGCCACTTCCTTGTAAAAACAGACAGATAATTGCTTCATTGCCAATTCATCAACTCAACCATCAGCACTTTAAACCGCAGGTGAGTACCTTCTTAAACAACATATAGCTGTCTATACTTGTCAGTATTCAATCCATTGAGAGCATGTCAGTCCACACAACGGCAAAATAAAAGTACATGCATTCAACTTTTTCACTGGATTCAAGTTTTAAAGATAAGTGTTTGCCTAAAATAGTAGTCACACACATCCTTTAACTTTATATCATTATTTATTCAATTTTGATTTGATCTCGGTTTAAAGTAGAGCAACTGAAACCCAATTTCTGCGGGATAAATATTCTGATAACACAACATATGAGTTAAAAACATGCATTATGATTTACTTTAAAAGCATATATGAACAGTTTTTAATATGTGTATTAACATTTATTATATTTATACAACTGGAAGATATTTGAACCAAGGATAAGGATATTATGAATAAATAAAGAAAGGGGTTTAAATGTATTTTTAAAGATAGGTCGAGCAAAGTTGAAACTAGTGCAATGACACATGCATCGAGTAAGAGGAGAAAGCATGACACTTCCACTTCAAACTTTCAATTTAGACATTTAAAAAGGAACCTGCCCCCCCCTCACAGGAAGTTACACAGGCTGTTTGTCCATCTTCTAACTTATTCCAGAGTGTCTGATGAATCAGTGATATAAACAAGGAGAATGAATTAGTGATACGGCTTGAGAAGATATTGGTTAAGAGGAGAAACACTGCCTCAACGAACACACACACACACACACACACACACACACACACACACACACACACACACACACACACACACACACACACACACACACACACACACACACACACACACACACACACACACACACACACACACACACACACACACACACACACACACACACACACACACACACACACACACACACACACACACACACACACACACACACACACACACACACACACACACACACACACACACACACACACACACACACACACACACACACACACACACACACACACGTACGTATATGGTCTGTGACTGAAAGCTTCCAGAGAAACTTGTGTGTGTCATTCTGGATGAGTTATGAACATATGTGGAAAAGTGTCTGTGAGTGTGTGTGTGTGTGTGTGTGTGTTTCAGCCAGACACATGGATTAATTAAGATTAAGATGCAGACCATCATAACATACACAACCTCTCAGAGATATGAACATGTGCATGAAGAAATAAACACGTGATGTAACGTACAGCATGTCCACACACACACACACACACACACACACACACACACACACACACACACGAGGAGATGGGCCCGCAGTGATACATTGAGGAATGCTATCTGTTATGTGTATGAATGATGAATGTAGTAAAGTGAGCCATGGAAAAAGCCTTCTCTGACAAGTTAATCTCCAATAAATTCTCCAGACTTCGACATTATGGAGCGAGAGAGCAGGAGGGAGACTTTAAGAGGTAAAAACACAATTGTTTGGACTCAAGCATCTTATTTCAGAAGTATTGAAGAGCAGCTTCTTCTAAAACCTTTGTGAGAGGAAGACTGTGTTTGTGCTTGAGACAGTTTCACTTTTTAAATGGATAGACGATCCGATATATCACATTTCAAATCATTTGTATTCTATTGTTTGCAAGTGTTTATGGAAACTGTGCAGATGATGGGAAATACCAATTACAAATAAATATTGCGGACAATTAGGGTAACGAAAGTCCCTCAAACAAATAACAATGGAAGTTCCCCTTTAGTTCTGATCACATTTATCATAAAAGGGATATTACGTTACATTACAATGTGTAAAAACGAATAGTTTGAATAGTCTTTAGAATAAATGAATAGTTGTTAGGCTATCCCAAAGGTTTCCAACAGTTGGAATATCTATAATATTCTTTATAAAACGGACAAGTCAAATCAAGCAATCTGATTGGTTCTTAGCTGTGATTTAATGAGCGTATATCACGGGTAGAATTGTAGTTACTTTTCACAAGTCAGTATCCCTCCGCGTCTGAGAAAAAGCCACAACCGTTACAGCTGTTAATGTACGACATGCAGAGCTACGTGAAGAGCAGGTAGACCAACTGGAAAAGTACCACCATTCAAAAGCTTTCTGATGCGGGTCTTGAAACAAAGCAGAGACATGATGAGCGTTAGTGGCCACAGGTGCGAAAGCTCTCTCCAGAGCTACTGGAAGCCGAATCTCGGAGACCGGAGAAAGTGGAGCAATATTCTCGCCACGCCGAGCAACAGCCTAGAACAACCTCAACCTATACAAGTAACCTCGTAAGCCATGCTGCTGATGCTGGACAGGTTTTCAGTGGCTGCACAATAAACAGCAACAAACACATGAATGTAAATAAATAGCCAAATAATGGATCAACGCTCTCTGTCTAATGTTCGCTAGCTGTTAGTGTTGTTGCATAGCAACCACCTCGCACTATGTTTCGTGCAGAAGGCAACGGAGGGACTATTTTACTTTGAACATCATTATTTACTAATAAAAACTATTTAAATTAGAGTGTATTTTTCTTTCATATTGCCACACTTGGTAACCGCTTTATAAAAGCAATAGCTCACTTCAGGCCGTGGTATATGCTCAGTATATCACAGCTAAGGGGGAACCACGCCCCTTAGCTGTGATATACTGAGCATATATCACGGCCTGTCGTGAGCTATTGCTTAAGTAATCTAGTTAACGATTCGTTTTATTTCGTCTCCTTGAATGGCATTTTATTCGTCTTTTTATGGAATTAAAGCCACCTTTTTAAGCTGACATATTTGTGTTTTTTAACTCTACATTTTTAACTGGATAAAGATTTGAACTGAGTGGTGCGGGTGTCTTGAGCAATGTGACGAAGATGGCTTCGTCAATGTGGACTGACGGCTTCGGGCTTTGTCTATTGCACATGTGTTTTATTTTGAAAAGTGTTCCCTTTCCCCATGCCTGTTGCTGTTGATTGTGTGCACCTGGTGCCCTGTGTTGTCTCCTCCCCCCTCACCTGTGTCTTGTTGATTGATTAGTGTGTGTGTATTTAGGCTCTGGTTTCCCTGTCAGTGAACAGCGATATTGAAGCTGTGTCTTGTGCCCGTGAGTAATAAATGCCCACACCGGGTTGTATTTTGGACGTTCTGCCTCTGCCTCCTTGCTTGGTCGGGCCGCTCAACGGTCAGCTTCACAAGCAAACAAACTGTCTAACCTACAGGAATCCTCCTGCTGGTTAATGATCATTGCTCTGTCCTAAATATCTACTAACTGTTGCACATCGGCCTTTCCCTCTACCCTTGAATCTATTTGGGAAGAAGTGATCCTTTATGAACTTCCTCCCTAACTCTTCAGTCTTGACGATAGCTCTTTGGTCCAGACCTGAAACATCTCAACAGGACGAACCGCCATGAAATGTGGTGCAGCCGTTCATGGTTCCCAGACGAAGAATTTGTATGAGTTTAGTAATCCTATCTCTTTCTCTCCTGACTCAAAGAGGGGCATCATTAGCTACTTGGTGCAGACGTTTGTTTCCGAATGGATGATTTGTAAGCACTTCGGTGATCCATTAACTTCCACTCTAGTGCAAACACTCGGACACACTTTTGACCAAATACCTGCAAAATGTGCGACAGCCTGTGTAGCTGCTAATAAGCACATGTTAGAATGCTCAAATCAAATGAACATGGTAAACATTATTATCTACGGTCCTTCTGAAGTATGGCGGTATATATTCTGAAGATGCTATGGTATTTAAAGGTGGGGTAGGTCATTTTGGAGAAACCAGCTTGAGTGCGCTAGAATTTGAAAATACACAGCCGGAAGAAATCTGCCACTTCCTTACAGAGCCCCTCCTCCAACACACAGGAACGCCCACATGACCAATGAGGGCACGAGATAAGTGTGTGCCCAGATGGAAGGCTGACAGGCAGGTAGGCCATCCAGTTACTTTAGCCGGCTCAGATGATTGGTCGTGCTTTTTACAGCGCCACGGCTTCCACAGATTTTTCTGTCAAAGCACTTCAGATATTCATTGCTATCGGGATGTTAAGAGCATTCCATACAATATAACAAAAAGTGTATCTCGAGCCGGTTTCTAAAACTTACCTACCCCACCTTTAATGTCAGCAAAACATTACAATTATTATTTACAATGGACTACGCTTAGCTAACAGACTAATTTCCACCACTCATAGACCACACCCACCTTTTCTTTTGAAAAACTGGGTGACATACTGTCGCCCTTTAGTCCCTCTCTCTTGTCTTTCTCTCCTTTCTTTTCTTTCTTGAAAGCCTGACTTTGTTAGTCGTTGAGACATCGTACACACGGAAGTACTAGCATCCCTGCTCCTCACATGCTCTCACTAGTCTCTCTCTCTGCTAGAAAGGGCCGGTGCTGCACAGCGTTTGGAGGCAGGACCAAATAGAGGGGGGTGTTCGATGCTTTGGATGATTAACTTTTGGAAGAACATAAGTTAAATGAATCATAAGTTTAGTGAGTACATCATGAATATGCCGTTATATTAATGTTAATTATTGATGATTGAAGAAAGGTTACTTAAACATTTTTTCTTAATGTTCTAACATTTTTTGGGGCCCCTGTGAAATCTGCCACTTCCTCACAGAGCCCCTCCTCCAACACACGCGAACATGACCAATGAGGGCACGAGATAAGTTTGTGCACAGATGGAAGGTTGACAGGCAGGTAGGCCATCCAGTTATTTTAGCCGGGCCGGCTCAGATGATTGGTCGTGCTTTTTACAGTGCTACGGCTTCCACAGATTAAATATTTGTATGGATTTTTTGTCAAAGCACTTCAGATATTCATTGCTATCGGGAAGAGCATTCCATGGAATATAACAACAAGTGTATCTCGAGCCGGTTTCTCAAACTTACCTACCCCACCTTTAAAGTGAGTCTGTGAAATAGATCATTTCCTTTTGGAACAATCGAACACCGTCATACTTACTTATGGTTTATTCATTACCAGTTTTGTGTTAAGCCTGCTATCATCTTGTGTTCATCCACCTTCTTTTCCCTAACTCTGAATGTATTTTAAGTGATGTTGTTGAATGTATGCCATTTATATAATGCAGTGCATGCGTATCGACTCACAAAGCTGCTAGCTCTTAGTCCAAATTCCTTAATTTCCCTTCTTGTACTCCTCCTTTTCACAAACTCCTGAGCTTTCCCGTGACTCCACGCTGCTCTAAACCCCTGATGTTGTCTGACACACTGTATGTGATATTGGATGAAATAAATAAACATAATTTGCTCCAGCCACCAGCCAAACTCAGCGACCTGGAGGTCTGACTGTCTTGGTGGCCTGGTGATGAAATAAGTCAGAGTTATTTGGGGGATTCTCCAGCGATGTGGACCTGCAGGCAGGGGAGGAAGCTGCATCAAAGACCATCATGGCGTCATCTGATTTGCGATGATTTGGCGGACGCTGAAAATAACGAGCATCTTTAAAACAAACCGTCGATCGTCCCGTCTGTTCTGATGAGTGTTTGTATGCATCTGTGAGTGCATGCATGCTAAACAGGCCTAACTAATCATCCTAGGTCTCAGGAAAACAGCCTATAATCCACTTCCTGTAGAGACAAAGGAGCAGGAGAGTTACGCAAGGTCCTGAAGGCGGCACTAAAGCGGAACGACCTCTGACATCTGGCTTCTAAAGCTGGATGGCTCCTCTTCAAATGCTCCTCTACATCGGGACAAACAGGAACATGCACAAACTAAAAAGCGCTCATGAAGCCGTGGCTCAATTTATGTTAAGAGCACAAATATGCAACCATGAAGGGGGAACACAAATAGACTCAAAGTCCAGATCATTAGGACACTGTTACACAATACTGTCAAGGAAACTGCAGAAACAAACACTTAGTGGGTATGTTGTCATGCTACACAAGCACTTCAGGACTAAAGTTTGCTTCCAGACTTAGCAGAGTGCAAGCTGTGGAGAGTCAAGGAGCACGGAAATAACCCGGACTTCAGGATAAGAAACAAGAGCTGAGGAACGCTGTCATTGTTGGCGAGAAGCAATTAGTGGTCCAACTTCAGCCGGGACATCAGGGGTCAAGAGTGTTTAAAGAACTCTGTTAATATAACGTTCACTGCTCCTAAAGGCAGGAGGCTGAGGGCAGACAAAGCCTCTGAGGGCCCTTAACCCGGGAGACATGAGACAAAGTGAGCTCTGAGGAACACGTGGGGCATTTGGTTTCATAAAATACACTTTTCTACAGTAACACATGTTTAACACTAGAACCGCCAGAGGTTTCTGTATACCTAAAACCGCCACCGGGTCAAATTGACCCGCTATTAGAATGCATTGATTTTCAAGTTAAAATGTTCTTTTATTGAACAGTGAGTTTTGATCGCACAGGAATTAAATGTATACCAATAGAATCTGTGGACTCTCAGCTTTTCATATGATATTAACAGGGCTGGACATTATAAATGGCCCGCTGGCCCGGAAGCTCGTTTCGTGAGGCGGTTGTTGTTGTTGGGTGAAAAGCAAACAGCTGTTTGCTGCGGAGCACAGCGCAGCGTGAGCTCACATTCACAGTCGCTATCAATATATCTATCTCTCTCTCTCTCTCAATCTATAAGGAACCGCAGTAGACAAAAGGCGTTGCTATAGCAACACGTCATGTTTATGTTTACACGCTAAATCGCGAAAAGGGGTGGGGTCAATATGACCCGCTGGCGGA
>JAPTMU010000403.1:102500-112500 GCA_028583405.1 Pogonophryne albipinna | reverse complement strand
CAAATTAATAGGAAATACACTCACACACACACACTGCACTGAGAGCCAGCATCCCTGCTCCCAGCTGGCGTGAGTACAACACACTGTTGCTTATCCACAGAGCCTCCACCAGAGGCTATTTTCCAATCAAATCAAAAGGAGGGTTTAGCAGGTAGGCCGGGTCTTTGTCTGCGCGCTGCATGGATGAAACGGACACTATGAGAACGTCTGAGACGCTTTAATCCACTGGCACTGTAATCCGCAACATAATACATTACAAAAACAAAAGATGCTAATCAGACAAGGAGATTATTATGAAATTACAACAAAACAATGAAAGCTGCAGATCTCGTTTGTTGTCGAGTGCGGACACAAAGCGGCACATTACGTGTCCGGAGGGAAAGCAGACAAGTGCATTTTTTGGCACAAATGTAAAAAACTATAGTGGTTGAGCCCGAAAAAACAAATAAGAACATGGCTCTTTAGGCGAAGAGAGGTTCTCGTTACAAACCCACATGATATGAAACAACTCCTCCATGCAACACATATTGTCCACATGTCTCAATTACAGCATGAATTCCACACACACACACACACACACACACACACACACACACACACACACACACACACACACACACACACACACACACACACACACACACACACACACACACACACACACACACACACACACACACACACACACACACACACACACACACACACACACACACACACACACACACACACACACACACACACACACACACACACACACACACACACACACACACACACACACACACACACACACACACACACACACACACACACACACACACACACACACAGCGCCAGCAGAGAGTGTGTGTGTGGTAATGACAGAAGCACCTGTGAGGTTTAGTTCCAGCTCTAAATCTACGATCTGCCAATACTGTCCGCACGAAGAACAGGAAACGGATCGAGTGTTATCGAGCAGTTTTCACTTTAGTCCACTTGTAATGGAGGAGTGTTGCTTTCATTACTCTCTACTGTTGGAAAGTCTCCTCCTAAGGCAGCAACTAACCATTACTAACATACATATACATCTGAGGATTATTATCTAGAACAATCCTTTAGTTGGTAGTGAAACATTTCCATAAAAGTTTCTCAAAATAGAAGGTAATGTCTATAAATATCTTGTTTTGTCTGAAACCCAAATATGTTCACTTTATTTTGATTTAAAACAGAAAAGCAGCAAATCTGCATATTTGAGAACAGCCTTTTCTGACATTATTGCATGAAAAATGACAAATAGTAGGAGATTATTTTCACAAATCCATTCGTTTTCTACTTGTTGCAGCCCTGTTCTTCACCTCAAATCGCTTTAATCTGCAGATTATTTCCCAATTAATCGTTTGGTGGTCTGAAAATAGTAAAAATGTCCATCCCAGTTTCTCAAAGTAGAAGTAAATGTCTTCAAATATCTTATATATAACTAGTTTGAGATTTTGTTTACTAATTGCTGCAGCATTATTCTCTGCCTTCAATCAGCTGTACTTGCTGTGTGTGTGTGTGTGTGTGTGTGTGTGTGTGTGTGTGTCTGCCTGCAGCCGTTCTTTCTCCATAACCAATTTATGCACGGTCATGCTAACATCTGTTCTGCAGATTCAGCGACTTCTGTACTTCGAATTATGACTTTTATTAGCTAATTTATGGCGGGTAGAAATGAAACACGAGCCTGCATTCCACGAGTGGGATAAATATGGACTTCCAGACGAGTGTGACGATTTTGATAGAAACGGATTCCTTGGATTTTATAGTTTCGTGTCATTTAAGGCCAACTTAAAGGGAACCTATCATGCAAAATTCACTTTTTGATGTCTTGTATACATCAATGTGTCCCCGGTGTGTCGGGGAACTCACGCAGCGTCAGAAAATAAAACCCTCTCTTTTCCTCCGTACCCACATCTCTAAAAACGGGGGAGCAACGGAGCTGATCCAGATTTGCGTCCGATATGACGTAATATCTGAAATGTGGACCCACGGCCCAATCAGAAACGTTGCTATCAGAAACAATGCCCGACTGTTTTGGACGTAATATGGTCGTTGTTTACATTAGCATCGCTAACACTCAGAGCTAACCTGTACTGGAGAGCATGTGTGTGAAGAAGCAGGAAGTAAAAAGGAACTCACCTTGTGGTATAACCGGCAAGAGAGAAAGCCTTTGAGCTCCAAACTGTTTCAGAGATAATCCTTGATAATCCATGATATGGCGTTTCATCACGGCAGCATTTAGTTTAGACGGTAGCTGCTGGGTCCCGCATGAGCTCAGACCCCTCCTTTTTTATCAATTATACCCCGAATCAGCACTTTTGAAACAGGAAGTGAAATAGAGGGATTTGAGGCATGGCTAGAATGGGTGATCTGTTTGGAGTTTTGAGCAAAACACTTCATAGACATGTTGTTATATATTTGTATATATCTGAGACCCATGCTATTGCTTAAAAATAGCATGATAGGTGAGCTTTAACTTAGCAGTTAGAAGTGCCAGAGGTGTGTTTTATGTGGAAGAGCAACAGCAGAAGGACTGAGCGACACATTTACCTATCTTCTTCATTCCTCATTGTTAAATTCCCTCTGCTGCAGTGTGTTCTATAAAGTCTGTGTCTGTGCATGTCATGTCATTTAAGGCCAACTTAACTTGGGTTAGGGCTAGCTATCGAGACGAGGTTGGTATCGAAGGATTCAGTGGATTTTATAGTCTTTCGTACACAGCTTTTCACTATGTTTTCATGTACAATTGTAGCATGTAATGTGTCTCACCTGCATGCTATCGAGATGAGGTTGGTATCGAGTTGATTTCTGACCCTAAATAAAGCTCTGACCCTAAATAAAGCTCCGTGTCTCACCTGGAAGCCCTGGATGCGGGCCAGGTAGTCGAGCTGCTGGGCCGGCTGCACGTTGACGCCGCAGTTCTTCCCCTTCAGGTGCAGCTCAGCGTTAGCGGGCGTTTGTCCGTTCAGAAGCATCTCTCGAGCCATGGTGGCCGTGGGGCTGGGGGACGAGGAGCTGAAGTACGGAGGCATGTCTTTGGATGTCATGTAGGAGTTACCGGAGTTTCCACTATTGTTGATCCCCGGAGAAACACCTCCTCCTTGCTTCCTGCTGGCCTCCATCTCCTGGTAGACGTCCGGGCTGAGGTGGAGCAAACCTTTCTGGGCTGGAGGAGGAGAGAGAGGAGACGACGGGGAGAAAAGAGGAACAATTTAAGTGTTGGGTGGAAGGATAAACGGACAGATTGAGATGGAGGGGCAGAAATGAGGTCACATGATTCATATAAGAGCAGAAAAGGACAAAGGGAGGAAATTGTAGTACAGAAAATGGGTTATTATTACCGCCGTCTTCATTAACCCTTGAACCACATTTCTCTCACAGCTACGTCACGAAATAAGCTTTCAATTGGGATTATTGGAACCACAAAGCAATTCTTGCAGTATTTTACTTTTCCCTTCCAGCTTGAGTACATCCTAAGTAAAGTAAAAGCTTCAGAGACGACACAGCGTCGCTTATCTGGAGCCTGCAGCGGCACTCTTCTTGTGTCTAATTTGGCACCCAAAAATATGGCGTTTATGTCTCATTTTTTACGATTTAGCCCTTCGTCTTCATCTCCTATAACCCAGGCTTTTGGGAAAACTATTTCCATGTCACCATAAGAGGATGCAGAAAGAACTCAATCTGTTGATCTTAAATAATAAAGTGCATACTGTTGGAGAGGCATTGACATCTTTTTTGAATCAAATGCAAAAATTCAATAGTGGTTTTCAAGAATCGAGGCCACGCCTACTCACAACCAGACAATGATGGAGTGTGTGTGTGTGTGTGTGCTGGCTCCTAAACTGGCATTCCACGGCTGAGCGTAGATGACAGTTTCATGAGGTTTGGCAGTTCTGAGCACTATCAAAGTGTCTGCTGGGAAACACACACACAGCCTCTTTCTGTCTCTCGGAGCATCCACCAATATCAACAGAGCGCCATGACTTCACCGCTGATGGGAAACAGCACCGGCTAATACACGGCATCTTTCTTCACTTTGTGACGAACCCAGGAGCACGAGACGACTCGGATCAAGAGAAGGGATATTTTGGTAGCTCGAGGAAATGTCCCGAGGGATTCGGATCCTTTCCTCGATCCAAATAAGCTCACAACGCTCCACTAAAGCACCAAATCCAGACTAGAGACCTGATTCTGATGGAGCGAACGCAAGTGTTTAAATCACAGCTAGATACCTTTGCACTATTTGAAAGCTCTTGTTTATTGTCACATAGTCGGATCCGGACCGAACTGCAAATTAATCCAGACCGAACCCTGTGTCCCATTATAACAAATACAAATTATACAAAATTAAAAAAAATAATCTGATTTTCTTGTGTCTGACGCGTTGGGAGAATGAACGTGCATATATATTGACTTGTGTGCGCGAGCGTGACACGCATTGCAGACCGCAAGTTAAGTTTACCTTGACTTTCTAATGCTTCTAAAGTGCAAGGCATTGGCTACAGACAAACAGTGCCATTTCTCCCACTAGTTCAAGCCACCATATTGAATGTGTGTGTGTATATAGGGGCGCCGTTTGCCGACAGGCAAGGCAGGCAAGTGCTCGGACCAGAAGGGGGCCCCCAAAGAAGGTAGATTAAGAAGGTCCACAGCAACGACAACATGAAACACCCTTTAATGTACTGCAACGACATGTCGGGAAACCCCCTCAAAGGTGCCCCATGCATAGCGCGCCGTAAGAAACATTACATTACATGTTAGACACTTTTATCCAAAGCGACTAACATACAATACCGTGGACAATCCCCACAGGAGCACTTTGGGGTGAAGTGTCTCAGGGACACAACGACATGCTGACTGCAGTGGGACTCGAACTTGCCACCCCATGATTCGAAGTCCAGCACTCTAACCACTGAGCCGCAGCCACAGCCGCCCTACTGCTTCTTAATTTTAGTTTCGTTGCTCTGCTCCGGGGGGTGGGGGGGACTTTACTGGCATTGATCCGGACCAGTGACCTTGTATAAAATTCACAAGTGGACCTTTAATAAAAAAGTTTGAGTACCCCTGGCCTACACTATAAAGCAAGTGGGAGATTAGTGTGTGGTAGAGGAACGCAGGGATGTTAGCCTTTGCAGACCATTAACATGGGTTAGGGCAGGGCTATTCAATTACACATTCAGTTGGGCCAGATTTTATAAATACAAAATTCAGCTGGGCCAGACATTCAGCGGCCTGTAAAAAGCGGGTAATGACACATTTTAAACCAACACATATTACTGCGATGAAAAACATGCCATTTTTATTCATTGTTCATCTAACAAAGGTATGTCAAAAAGTGCATAAAAACACAACAAATTAGCATTAATTTAACAGAATCTGAAAAAAGTGCACAGTTGTAGCATTACATTTGTTTGCTTTAGAAGTCAAATATTCAGGTGTTTTTTTTAACCAGGCACATCACAAAGTGCATTTAACTGAATACAATAATAGCAGTCTTAATAAATGTCCTCACATACAAAATAAAATTGGATACATATGACACATGCACATCAAAAAGTGCATTAACAAACAGTTAAAGAGCTCCAATGTAACAAAAAGAGGTCGTAGCCTATAGCAATACTATTTTTAAGATAACAAAAAATCATATGGTTTGGTCACATTTGACCCAGACACATTACAAAGTTCATTTAAATGAATACAAAAAGAACTGTCAAACCCTTCAGTGCACAAACCCATAACAAGGGATAAGGGTAACTAACATATGAATGAATACTACACTACACGTCTACTATAGTAAACTAGGTGCTTACTATCACCTCATTTGTGATTTGTCATCGCTGACTTTCTCAATGGGAGAAGTGACATTTTTGGTTTTGAACAAGAGTAGTGATTTTTGGCAATCCAAAGACATTGGTGAGGAGTGCTGTCAGTCAGGGAGCAGCGAGTGCTACTTTTTATTGAGTTCATGTGTGAAAAGCTTGATTCACATTTGTATGTTGATCCAAACATACTGAGCACACAGATCGCTACTTTCTGAACGTTAGGGAACTGCTGTTTGTTGACATCACTCCAAAACTTCGCTGGCCCGTTAGTGCGCTGCTCTTGTGCCATGGTTACGGATGAATGCATGTCAATAAGTTCCAGTGTAAATTTCCCCTCGTCGATGCAGGGGACCACTTCCTTTGCTCTGGTTGATACGTCCCCCTCGGTCCCCCTCTATTGCAACAGTGAAGGGGTCTCTGGCAAAGCCCATCACCTCTGTGGGTAGATCCAGAGCAAGTCCATCCAATCGACCGGCAAAGTTCTCTTTCGACCTCGCAATGAAATCTGTCATCACATCGGTGATTTGTGCCGGGGATGTGATGTGTTTGTGGAGCGTCGGAAAATGCAGCATCTGACCCGTACTCAAGTCGGTCGCGAAAAGGTCCAGCTTGACTTGGAATGCGCGCATCTGCTCCACAAGATCAATGACCGTTTTGTCTTTGTTTACGCTTCAGAGTTGAGAGAGACATGTTTTAGAGTTGCTATCATATGACCACCGTTACTAGCACCACTAGATGCACTTTCAAAAAACGTGCTGCGTTGTGGTTTCTATGCAACGCGGAGTGTTGCGTTCATGGTCTGTACTAGTGTAGGAATTTGGCTACGGGAGGCTGGGCCACTCGGGAGTTGGTTCTGGGCCGCATCTGGCCCGCGGGCCGCCATTTGAATAGGCCTGGGTTAGGGTTTCCAAAACCTATAGAACACACTACAAGAGAGGGGAATTGAGCTTTAAATATTAATGGTGGGATTTTTTTAACAGGATCTGTCAAGGGGAGAAATATTTCTGGTAGCTCGAGGAAACGTCCCAAGGGATTCGGATCCTTTCCTCGATCCAAATAAGCTCACAACGCTCCACTAAAGCACCAATCCAGACTAGAGATCTGATTCTGATGGAGCGAACACAGGATTTTACCCTCTGCAGACCATTTACATGCACCAAAACCTATAGAGCACACTACAGGAGGGGGGATTTAAGTTTAAATGTTAATAATTGGACCAAAATACTAAATATTTATGCATAATTCTGTAAGAAATATCGCGCCTCGTGATTTGAATATACTGCGATTTCGATTACATTAGGATTAATTGAACATGCCCTGATCCAGACCATTTGGATGAATCTCGTTTGTTTGTGTTGGCGTCCTCAGCTCTGACGCCACTTTCCTGAAACACTCGTGACAGGTGGAAGGAGGAGGAAACACCGACGGGGTGTTTCACTATTTCCCCGGCTATTGTGAAAGTAGAAAGGGAGAAATACGATATGTGGAAGAAGAAGAAGAGAGGATAAAAGAAGAAATGTGAAAACCACGAGGAGCCTCCGAAGCCCAGCCAAGGTCACCAGAGACAGGAAGACCAGCTGTGTGTGTGTGTGAGCCAACAGCTGGGAGAGAAAGTGCTTGACTGACAGGCCACTTCCTGTTTGAGTTACCATAACAGCGACAGAGAGCTTCGTATCTCTCCTGTCTTTATGAACGCTGGAGAAAAAGCAGTGAAACCCAGGACTTATTACTCATACTACAACAAACCGATGACACAACACTTAGGATTTTCTCCCCAACCCCCTTCCTCCCCATCACGATGACAACTTTAATTAGAATTTAACAACATGACATCAGAGTATGGTGTTGTAATCCCTGCGTGTGTGTGTGATTGCCGGCCTTAAGTGTGTGTGGGCGTGCCGGAGAGGATGCTTGCATGTTTGCAGAGTCAGATGGCAACAAGAGCGTGAGACTAAAGGAGGAAAATAAGCAACAGTGTGTTTTCTGTGAGGGGAGGATTGTGAAATTGTGTACATGCAGAGTTAGTAGAGGAACAAACCCCCCAAAGGCTTTAGTTACCGAGCTACCCCTAGCCGAGGTAGAACAAAGCACAACCATGTGTTCCCATTACTTTAATATCTGTAATGTATGAAACGGATGATTGTATACAAATATTTTAATGCAAAATAATGTTTTTTAGTTGATGTATGGAACCTTTACTTACTTTACTTAAATCATGCTTTATAATTGTTTGTTGAATGTATTTGATGGTCCTTGTTGAAACACATAATAACCTTCCCATAACCGAACATAGTGAACATGTAGGCTCCTCTGAAGGGAACCTTATCACGTGTGTCTCTGGAAATAAGGATCAGAATGTCACCAAATTTGGTTTGTATGTTCAGAGTGAGGCAAAGCATGCACTGTACTATGTGTGCAGGAGAAGGAGAGCGTGTTTGTGGTGCTGGGTTCAGCTCTTTCGGAGGGTCCCACCCACACTCTGTCCGGTGGGCCAGGGGAGCGCTGGAGGGAAGCCAGAGCCAAGCATGAGACTGATCGAAAACAGATAGAGACGCCGCTATAAATCACCATGGTGGAGCAAGACCTACACACACACGCACACGCACACACACACCATGTGTATACATCACTTCAGGGGACATTACATTGACTTACATGCATTTCCTGGAGACCTATCCTAACCTGAACCATAACCAACACATGCCTAACCCTAACCAAGTCTTCACCCTAAAATTAATGATTCCCCTTATGGGGACCTCCATTTTGTCCCCATAAGGGAGGCGAGTCCCCACACGTGACTGTGTAAACAGATTTAGGTCCCCACAAGTATAGTAATGCTAGGACACACACACACACACACACACACACACACACACACACACACATCCTCTTCATTACTCATTCCCTCTCCTGTGTTGTGTTCTATAAGTTTTAGTGCATGTAAATGGTCTGTGGCTCAGTGGATAGTGTGCTAGACTTCGAATTACGGGATATAGTTCAAACCCCACTGCAGTCAGCTTGTCGTTGTGTCCCTGAGACACGTCACCCCAAATTGCTCCTGTGGGGATTGTCCACAGAACTGAGTATGTTAGTCGCTTTGGATAAAAGCGACTAACATGTGACATCTAATGTAATGAAATGTCTGCAAGTGGTAAAATCCCTGCGTTTCTCTATCACACACTAATCTGGTGTGACAATAAACAAGAGCTTTTAAATCCCTGTAAAATGTGCTTTAATAGAGAAGAAGGTACCTAGCTGTGATTTAAACACTTGAAGAAACTGAAATAAAAGCTCTTGTTTTCTCTAAAACACACATCACTGTTTATCACATAAACAATTTCCCAATCACTCCGAAGCCAGCGCCATGCCATTTCCCTGCAAACGTCCTTCCCACTTCTCATCAGCAAACTGGAAACATCTTCCCTGCAGCAGAAAACTGAGAGCAGCTGTATCTGTGAATGAGTTGTGATGGTGTTTATGCAACAAACATCATTCAGACATCAGCGTGTGTGTGTGCGTGTGTGTGTGTGTGTGTGTGTGTGTGTGTGTGTGTGTGTGTGTGTGTGTGTGTGTGTGTGTGTGTGCGGGCTCTAACTTTAAAGAGGTAATTAGCAGATAGTTACGCGCCTCGTGCTGCGTGTGAGATAAACCACCGCACGCCAACAATGGGAAATATCTCCACATAAGGACGATTTGTTTTCCACAAGGCTCTGCTGCACTGCCTCAGCTGTTGGGTAATGCCTGCGCTACCATAGAAACCCCCAAATACTTTTATCCCGGAGAACAATCACGCATGCATAAACATCATTTCGATGATATATCTTTCAGGGAATTGGACTAAATCGAACATGCGAGTGCTATAAAAGTCGGCTCAGCGATCATCTGGATTCTGTATATAGATTCTGACCAGCAACTAGAACACAGTTTTACCAACATGATGTGCACTTTCTCTGCAGAAACATCTCATTCACACCCCTCTGTGGATACCCCCCGCTGCCAACATCTTCCATTACACCCGCACATTGAAATCTAATCAGTTCTTTCTCCACATTTGTCCCCCAATCGGCTCCTTCTCTCGCTGCTGACATTTTCCTCGGCTGGCATCCTCTTATCAAGCCGGGACATCACAACAAATCAAGCTCCAGATAGTACGATGTCCT
>JAPTMU010000403.1:57500-97500 GCA_028583405.1 Pogonophryne albipinna | reverse complement strand
TGTAGGAGGCTTTATGTGCACAATCTATAGAGGAGGCTGTATAATTATCACCTAATCACAATGTTTTGTCCAAGTTTACGTAGTTGTTGTTGATGAATGTGATTTATGTCAGCTGTTCACTATTGTTTGGCAATGTGTTCAAGGACAATCGGGCACGAGAGAATTGTTTTTGCACACTGAGCAAAACCTCATTTTCTGCAACTATATTTTGGTCAGTGTGGTCACTCAGATGATCTTTACCTCTTTGTGGTGCAACCCAACATCTCTGCAGCTTCAGTGTCTAGTTCAAAGCTAACTTTAAGTGTTGACTTTGCAACTTTATGAATATTGACGAGGATGAGGATGAAGGGCAATATGGACGGCACACTGCGTCCCTCTTTAGTCCTTCCCTTCACAGAGATAGGAGCATCCTATATGGCATGGCTGTCTGAATTAGATATATGCAGCAGCACATATCTAGCTAATGAGCTGTCGGGGGATCGTGCATGTTTACATTTCGCCTCTCCATCTTAATCTGCTCCCTGGAGCTGAGGCTGCAGCGAGGTGAATAAAGATGGTGCCGTTACGTAAGAGGTGGAAGTTAGTGACTCGTGATGTGAATCTGAGAGATATCAACTGGGTCAGGGTGTCTTCAAGTCAGACTGTGCACTTCCTTATGTAACCCTTCAGCATGCAGAAACTATTATATGACCATATTCTATTCAATATGCTCCTTAGATAACTTTTGATTGTATTGTATTTTCTCCTCATAGCATTGTGAAGCACCTTGAGATGACGTTGTTTCTTAAAGTGTGCTATAGAATATAAATGACATGTATTAGATGCACCAAAACTCACTATCCCTGCAGCCTGGCGTGGCAGGAATACCAAAAGCAACACGTTCTGTTTACATCTAAGTGTGTGTGTGTGTGTGTGTGTGTGTGTGTGTGTGTGTGTGTGTGTGTGTGTGTGTGTGTGTGTGTGTGTGTGTGTGTGTGTGTGTGTGTGTGTGTGTGTGTGGAAAAGGCACTTTCTTAGAAACACTTAGAAACGCATCAAGAGCAATCTTAGATAAGCCTTTGGTCTATTAAAGATTTAGCCTCAGAGGACGATGGCGATTATTTTAGGATCCACTCATTGTTTACAGTCTGGATGTTAAACGGACACTAACGGCCCGTCCACACACAGGCATGAAAAAAATCTTGAAGCTGGGCGTGTCTGAAGCTTGGCGATTTCACGCGCCCAAGGCGACCAACAACCAATCACATGAATCTCCCGCCCCCGACATACAAAGCAATAGCAATGTTAAAACAAAGTAAACTGGATATAAAATCCCCAAACAGGCGAAAACCTACCAGTTTCACCCACTGTCTCTGCCTCCTCCCTCCATGCCTGGCTCCTCCGGTTTGTATCCCGGTAAATAGTTCTGGTCGTAAAGAACCGGGTGATTTGCTACCGTAATTTCTCGTTTGGAATATGAGGAAATGAACTGCGGTCTGGCTCTCCCAGCTTGCACGCGGTTTGATTGGCTAGCGCTTGTACTGGCGGGATTTGCATAAACGGGATTTGATTGGCTGATGCCAGCTTCGAAAGCATCGGGAGCATCAAAAGTTGAACATTGCTCAACTTTTGATGCTCACGATGCTTGCAAAGCCATGCTCCGCTCCCCACAATGCAGTTCGGCGAAGATTCAAAATCTTCTACGTCACCCCATTCAAGTGAATGGGCGAAGCTTTGAAAGATTTGTTTCATGCCTGTGTGGACGGGCCGTAAGGAAGTTTCATGATTTAGTGCATTTTAAATAGGAATTAGATCAAATCCAATAGTTTAGAGTTATCTCAGATTGACTAAAGGACTAATAGCAATATGTTGAGGCTTTGTGTTGCCAGCAGATATTCAAACTAGATATGGAAAGACTGGATCTGTAGTTAGACAGGTCATCATTAAGTGCATTATCAAGTAGTCATTGCATAGTAAGAGTTATTGAGTGGCTTGGAGTGAAAATGACGAACGCTGTGCTCATGCATTTCAGACATTGTTTTACCTTACAGGCATTTAGCTGACACTTTGACGTGAGCGATATTAAGTGGTAAAACGTTTGTCTGTTTTCTGCACAGAGGAGCTGTTATCAGGAGTAATAAGGAGGTGTTATCAGGAGGAGGGAGGAGGTGTTATCAGGTGTAATAAGGAGGAGGTGTTATCAGGAGGAGGGAGGAGGTGTTATCAGGTGTAATAAGGAGGTGTTATCAGGAGGAGGGAGGAGGTGTTATCAGGTGTAATAAGGAGGTGTAATCAGGTGTGGGGAGGAGGTGTTATCAGGAGGAGGGAGGAGGTGTTATCAGGAGTAATAAGGAGGTGTAATCAGGTGTTATAAGGAGGTGTAATCAGGTGTTATAAGGAGGTGTTATCAGGTGTTATAAGGAGGTGTAATCAGGTGTTATAAGGAGGTGTTATCGGGTGTAATAAGGAGGTGTAATCAGGTGTTATAAGGAGGTGTAATCAGGTGTAATAAGGAGGTGTAATCAGGTGTAATAAGGAGGTGTTATCGGGTGTAATAAGGAGGTGTAATCAGGTGTTATAAGGAGGTGTAATCAGGAGTAATAAGGAGGTGTAATCAGGTGTTATAAGGAGGTGTAATCAGGTGTAATAAGGAGGTGTTATCAGGTGTTATAAGGAGGTGTTATCAGGTGTTATAAGGAGGTGTTATAAGGAGGTGTTATCAGGTGTAATAAGGAGGTGTTATCAGGAGGAGGGAGGAGGTGTTATCAGGTGTAATAAGGAGGTGTAATCAGGTGTAATAAGGAGGTGTAATCAGGTGTTATAAGGAGGTGTAATCAGGAGTAATAAGGAGGTGTAATCAGGTGTAATAAGGAGGTGTTATCAGGAGTAATAAGGAGGTGTTATCAGGAGTAATAAGGAGGTGTTATCAGGAGTAATAAGGAGGTGTTATCAGCTGTTATCAGGAGTAATAAGGAGGTGTTATCAGGTGTGAGGAGGAGGTGTTATCAGGAGTAATAAGGAGGTGTTATAAGGAGGTGTAATCAGGTGTTATAAGGAGGTGTTATCAGGTGTTATAAGGAGGTGTAATAAGGAGGTGTTATAAGGAGGTGTAATCAGGAGTAATAAGGAGGTGTAATAAGGAGTAATAAGGAGGTGTAATAAGGAGGTGTTATAAGGAGGTGTAATCAGGTGTAATAAGGAGGTGTTATAAGGAGGTATTATCAGGTGTTATAAGGAGGTGTAATAAGGAGGTGTTATAAGGAGGTGTTATCAGGTGTAATAAGGAGGTGTAATAAGGAGGTGTTATCGGGAGTAATAAGGAGGTGTTATCAGGAGTAATAAGGAGGTGTTATAAGGAGGTGTAATCAGGTGTTATAAGGAGGTGTTATCAGGTGTTATAAGGAGGTGTAATAAGGAGGTGTTATAAGGAGGTGTAATCAGGAGTAATAAGGAGGTGTAATCAGGAGTAATAAGGAGGTGTAATAAGGAGGTGTTATAAGGAGGTGTAATCAGGTGTAATAAGGAGGTGTTATAAGGAGGTATTATCAGGTGTTATAAGGAGGTGTAATAAGGAGGTGTTATAAGGAGGTGTTATCAGGTGTAATAAGGAGGTGTAATAAGGAGGTGTTATCGGGAGTAATAAGGAGGTGTTATCAGGAGTAATAAGGAGGTGTTATAAGGAGGTGTTATAAGGAGGTGTAATCAGGTGTAATAAGGAGGTGTAATAAGGAGGTGTTATCGGGAGTAATAAGGAGGTGTTATCAGGAGTAATAAGGAGGTGTTATAAGGAGGTGTTATCAGGAGTAATAAGGAGGTGTTATAAGGAGGTGTTATCAGGAGTAATAAGGAGGTGTTATCAGGAGGTGTAATCAGGAGTAATAAGGAGGTGTAATAAGGAGGTGTTATCAGGAGTAATAAGGAGGTGTTATCAGGAGGTGTAATCAGGAGTAATAAGGAGGTGTAATAAGGAGGTGTTATAAGGAGGTGTAATCAGGTGTAATAAGGAGGTGTAATAAGGAGGTGTTATCGGGAGTAATAAGGAGGTGTTATCAGGAGTAATAAGGAGGTGTTATAAGGAGGTGTTATCAGGAGTAATAAGGAGGTGTTATAAGGAGGTGTTATCAGGAGTAATAAGGAGGTGTTATCAGGAGGTGTAATCAGGAGTAATAAGGAGGTGTAATAAGGAGGTGTTATCAGGAGTAATAAGGAGGTGTTATCAGGAGGTGTAATCAGGTGTAATAAGGAGGTGTTATAAGGAGGTATTATCAGGTGTTATAAGGAGGTGTAATAAGGAGGTGTTATAAGGAGGTGTTATCAGGTGTAATAAGGAGGTGTAATAAGGAGGTGTTATCGGGAGTAATAAGGAGGTGTTATCAGGAGTAATAAGGAGGTGTTATAAGGAGGTGTTATAAGGAGGTGTAATCAGGTGTAATAAGGAGGTGTAATAAGGAGGTGTTATCGGGAGTAATAAGGAGGTGTTATCAGGAGTAATAAGGAGGTGTTATAAGGAGGTGTTATCAGGAGTAATAAGGAGGTGTTATAAGGAGGTGTTATCAGGAGTAATAAGGAGGTGTTATCAGGAGGTGTAATCAGGAGTAATAAGGAGGTGTAATAAGGAGGTGTTATCAGGAGTAATAAGGAGGTGTTATCAGGAGGTGTAATCAGGAGTAATAAGGAGGTGTAATAAGGAGGTGTTATAAGGAGGTGTAATCAGGTGTTATAAGGAGGTGTTATCAGGTGTTATAAGGAGGTGTTATAAGGAGGTGTAATCAGGAGTAATAAGGAGGTGTAATAAGGAGGTGTTATAAGGAGGTGTAATCAGGTGTAATAAGGAGGTGTAATCAGGAGTAATAAGGAGGTGTTATAAGGAGGTGTTATAAGGAGGTGTTATAAGGAGGTGTTATAAGGAGGTGTTATAAGGAGGTGTTATCAGGTGTTATAAGGAGGTGTAATAAGGAGGTGTTATAAGGAGGTGTTATCAGGTGTAATAAGGAGGTGTTATCAGGAGTAATAAGGAGGTGTTATCAGGAGTAATAAGGAGGTGTAATCAGGTGTAATAAGGAGGTGTTATCAGGTGTGAGGAGGTGTTATCAGGTGTAATAAGGAGGTGTTATCAGGTGTAATAAGGAGGTGTTATCAGGTGTGAGGAGGAGGTGTTATCAGGAGTAATAAGGAGGTGTAATCAGGTGTAATAAGGAGGTGTTATCAGGAGTAATAAGGAGGTGTAATCAGGTGTAATAAGGAGGTGTTATCAGGTGTAATAAGGAGGTGTTATCAGGAGTAATCAGGAGGTGTTATCAGGTGTGAGGAGGAGGTGTTATCAGGAGTAATAAGGAGATGTTATCAGGTGTAATAAGGAGGTGTTATCAGGAGGTGTTATCAGGTGTAATAAGGAGGTGTTATCAGGTGTAATAAGGAGGTGTTATCAGGTGTAATAAGGAGGTGTTATCAGGAGTAATAAGGAGGTGTTATCAGGAGTAATAAGGAGGTGTTATCAGCTGTTATCAGGAGTAATAAGGAGGTGTTATCAGGTGTGAGGAGGAGGTGTTATCAGGAGTAATAAGGAGGTGTTATCAGGAGTAATAATGAGGTGTTATCAGGAGTAATAAGGAGGTGTTATCAGGAGTAATAAGGAGGTGTTATCAGCTGTTATCAGGAGTAATAAGGAGGTGTTATCAGGTGTGAGGAGGAGGTGTTATCAGGAGTAATAAGGAGGTGTTATCAGGAGTAATAAGGAGGTGTTATCAGCTGTTATCAGGAGTAATAAGGAGGTGTAATTAGGAGGATATCTGTACCTCTGTGGGGCTCTGAGGTCCAGTGGAGGCTTTGTATCCGAGCTGTTATAAGGAGTAATAAGGAGGTGTTATCAAGTGTAATAAGGAGGTGTTATCAGGTGTAATAAGGAGGTGTTATCAGGTGTAATAAGGAGGTGTTATCAGGTGTAATAAGGAGGTGTTATCAGCTGTTATCAGGTGTAATAAGGAGGTGTTATCAGGTGTAATAAGGAGGTGTTGCATCGAGACCGGGTGACGACACTACCTATTGACGCAGCAACCACTGTAAGTTATATTGTTGTTTAATTGGACTTCTCTGTTTCATTTATTCTACTCTGTATAATTGTTCTGTAGTTATTGTAGCTAAAACGGCGCTTTTGACAGATTTTAAATCTCAGATCTGCTCAAAGTGAACCTGTTACACAGGTCTCAGTGGGGCTCTCAACCCTGCTTTACAATATAGGCAGGGACACTCTGCTGTCGCCCATCAGCTGTAGAGAGTTAACTAATTAGAGGGGCGTGGCCTCACAGCTGTGAGAACTCAGCAATCAGGCGTCCATTTTAGGTAGCTCTTTCCTGGAGCGTCAGCTTCAGCGTCAGACAGCCAAAGACATTGGAGTCCTGCGGGAGTCACGAGGGTAGCAAAGAGGAGGCAAATCCTACTTTGATTGAGCTAATTACCGCTGGTGTTTTATTTTATTTTATTTAGTTTTTTAGCCCCTCATGCTATAATCATGTGTATTTTCTCCATTCCTGTTCATGTGTCTTCTCGCAATCATCGCTGGCCCCGTGTATCTCCTAATCGCTATAACCGGCCTGCTCTCGTCTATCCCACATGCTCCACTGAGATCCAACATCTAGTTTCAGACGGCCTGTGGAACTGCCAGTCAGCTGTTCCTAAGGCTGACTTCATCTCTGGCTACGCTTCCCTGCAGTCTCTGGATTTCCTTGCTCTCACGGAGACGTGGATTACTCCATCCAACACATCCACCCCAGCAGCTCTCTCCACAGCATATTCCTTCTCCCATACACCCAGACCCACTGGCAGAGGAGGTGGCACTGGTCTCCTGCTCTCTCCCAAATGGAGCTTTTCCCTCTTCAAGCTACCTAACTTCACTCCTTCTACCTTTGAATTCCATGCCGTCACAGTAACCCATCCTATACAATTAACCATTGTTGTTCTCTACCGTCCACCAGGCGCCTTGGGAGACTTCTTGGAGGAATTAGATCATCTCCTCTCACACATCCCTGAAACTGGCCCTCCCGCTGTACTTCTCGGAGACTTCAACCTCCAGACAGGGAAGATATCTGAACTAACATCTCTGTTAACCACCTTTGCTTTCTCACTGTCTCCATCCCCACCAACTCATGAAGCTGGCAATGTCCTTGATCTCATATTCTCAAGGAACTGCTCTACTTCTAACCTCTCTGTAAACCCGCACACATCCGATCACTTCTTCATTTCATTCTCTCTACCCCTTTCCAAACATAAAAAACTAATCTCTTCTCATCCTGCACCTGTCCGCCGTAACCTTCGTTCCCTCTCCCCCTCTACCTTTGCCTCATCGGTGCTCTCAGCCCTCCCTTCCTCTGACTCGTTCCAACTCCTACCTCCAAACTCTGCTGCAGAAACTCTCCTCTCTACTCTCTCATCCTCTCTGGACTCTCTCTGTCCTCTCACATCTCGGCAGGCTCGTCAGTCCCCTCCTGCTCCCTGGCTAAATGACGCACTGCGTGCTAATAGAACCGTCCTTCGAGCAGCAGAGCGGAAACGGTGGAAATCCAAACACCATGACGACCTCCTAACCAATCAGGCTCTCCTCTCCTCTTTCTCTGCTTCCATCTCTCAGGCAAAAAGCACTTTCTTTCAAGATAAGATCCAATCTTCCTATTCCAATCCCAAAAAACTATTTTCCATCTTCTCCTCCCTCCTGGACCCCCCCAAAGCCCCTTCCCCCTCCTCCCTTCTGTCAAGCGACTTTGTTAACCACTTTGAAAAAAAGGTTGATGATTTTCGCTCTTCTTTTTCTGACTCACCTTTACTCACCGCTGGGTCACCAGACCCTCCTTTCACCCACACACTGACCTCCTTTTCCCCTCTCTCTCCAAGTGAGGTTCTTACCCTCATTACCTCTGCCCGCCCTACCACCTGTCCTCTGGACCCTATCCCTTCAAACCTCCTTCAGACTATCGCTCCTGATATTCTACCGTTTCTCACCCATTTCATCAACACTTCTCTAACTTCTGGTCACTTTCCAAACAGTCTGAAGGAGGCAAGAGTAAACCCTCTCCTAAAGAAACCCACTCTCAACCCGTCTGATGTTATAAACTACAGGCCTGTCTCTCTCCTCCCGTTCCTGTCTAAAACACTTGAACGGGCTGTCTTTAAACAACTCTCCTGTTATCTCCATCAGAACAACCTTCTGGATCCGCACCAGTCTGGTTTCAAGGCAGGTCACTCCACAGAAACTGCTCTCATTGCTGTCTCTGAGGAACTGCACACGGCTAAAGCAGCCTCCCTCTCCTCTGTCATCATCCTTTTGGACCTGTCTGCTGCATTCGACACGGTGAACCATTAGATCCTCCTTCGCACTCTCCAAGAACTTGGAGTTTCAGGCTCTGCACTTTCCCTCCTCACCTCATACCTCAAAGACCGCACCTACAGGGTAACTTGGAGAGGGACCGAGTCCGACCCTTGTCAATTAACTACAGGGGTCCCTCAGGGCTGTGTTCTTGGTCCCCTCCTCTTCTCCCTGTACACAAACTCGCTCGGATCAGTCATTAGCCCGCATGGTTTTTCATACCACTGCTACGCTGACGACACCCAATTAATCCTGTCCTTTCCCCGCTCAGAGACCCAGGTCGTCGCTCCCTCCACTGGCTTCCGGTAACTGCTAGAATCCACTTCAAGACAATGGTACTTGCGTACCATGCTGCGAATGGATCTGGCCCTTCCTACATCCAGGACATGGTTAAACCGTACACCCCAGCACGTGCACTCCGCTCTGCATCAGCCAAACAGCTCGCTGCACCCGCACTGCCAAGGGGACCCAAGTTCCCATCAGCAAAAACACGTGGGTTTGCTATCCTGGCTCCAAAATGGTGGAATGAGCTCCCCATTGACATCAGGACAGCAGATAGCTTACACACCTTCCAGACTGAAAACTCATCTCTTTCGACTCCACTTCGAGCGATAGAATTACTAACAATGAACTGCTAACAAAGCACTTATATACTAATAAAGGACTGGCTCATCTATAGCCAGTTGAGTAGCACTTGAAATGTTTGGCTCTATGAAACCTGATGTACTTTATGATTCTGTTTTCTTCAAGGTTGTGTCTTCCTGGTCGATTGTACTTATTGTAAGTCGCTTTGGATAAAAGCGTCAGCTAAATGTAATGTTATCCGGTGTAATAAGGAGGTGTTATCAGGAGTAATAAGGAGGTGTTATCAGGTGTAATAAGGAGGTGTTATCAGGTGTAATAAGGAGGTGTTATCAGCTGTTATCAGGTGTAATAAGGAGGTGTTATCAGGTGTAATAAGGAGGTGTTATCAGCTGTTATCAGGTGTAATAAGGAGGTGTTATCAGGTGTAATAAGGAGGTGTTATCAGGTGTAATAAGGAGGTGTTATCAGCTGTTATCAGGTGTAATAAGGAGGTGTTATCAGGTGTAATAAGGAGGTGTTATCAGGTGTAATAAGGAGGTGTTATCAGGTGTAATAAGGAGGTGTTATCAGCTGTTATCAGGTGTAATAAGGAGGTGTTATCAGGTGTAATAAGGAGGTGTTATCAGGTGTAATAAGGAGGTGTAATAAGGAGGATATCTGTACCTCTGTGGGGCTCTGAGGTCCAGTGGAGGCTTTGTATCCGAGCTGCAGGAGCATGGCCTCCGCTGCGTTCCTCTTGGCCACCTTCTTGTTGGGTCCTGTTCCCGTGGCAACCTCGCCGTTCACCTTCACCTGCAGACAGGTGAGCACACGTGAGATAAAGAAACATCCAGAATGGTTATATTTTCTGATTTATAAATGAATGTAATGGCTGTACAGATATATGTGTGTGATAATGAATGACTATAATGATATAGGTTGCTCTGACATCATAAAAAAGTCAAAGAATATGAAATATTAATATTATTTTCCACTTTCATCAAGTAAGATCTTCTAACTAACATGAGTCCTAATCAAAACTACCAAAAATACATTTATTTCTTAACTTTTAACCCCTTTAAATGTCACTTTCTTGACTTTATGCCAAATATTTTTGATGAAAACAAACAAATAAACAAACACAAACATGTAATTATCTTCTTAATACTGAATGTAGGGGAATATGTACTCATTATGTGATTTGTACCAAGGATTATCAAAAGAAAAACAGTTTTAAAATGTTATATATTCATATTATGTTCTACTTTAGAGCTTCATCAGTCCAAAATATCCATACATTTTAAGAATTAGTACCATTTTACATAATGCCACTGGTATTAAAAATAAAACGCAAACATTAAATTATCTTCTATATCTCAGGTGTTGATGCATTTCTATTTTTTGTGCAGGAAACTGGAGAAAACATGGCTCATAATCAATTATAATCAAAGTGCAGGGCTCTAGATGTAATAGAAAGCAGGATTTAATGCTGTGGGATCAAAATGTGTTTCCATTGATATGTCTTCGTGGCTAGACACTTTATTACAGAGGCTGAAAATTGAAATATAAAATCACTGCGTTGCCAAAATGTTTAAAAATCCCTAAAATCATGATTTCCCATCACTTTCATTCACTCTCCTCCTCTAACGCTGCTCCGTACGCTTTGCATCCCGCAGAAATGCCGCGAGTGAAGTGTTTGTTTTGCATTGATCCCAAAACATTAAATCTGTCCGCGCAGAATGTAAGCAGAGGAATTTCCAAGAGAATATCAGCCGTTGTTGTGTTATGCAAACAGACAATTACACTGAACAAATAACATGGTGCGAGCCAGAGCCTGTGAACAAGCTGCTGGAGCATCGAGGAGGCGAACAACCAGGGGGAGAGACGGGAGAGACCCATCAATTACAGAAAAGCAAAAATAAACACAGTTGCTTTTTATCAAATTCTTACAGATGATCACACAGCATCACATTCATCTCAGGCTGCAGGCTTTCTCTGTAAGTGACTCAATAAGAGAATCACTTGAGCCGTGCGGAGGAAACAATGTGGACATTTTAGACGAAGGAGAACACACACACTCTCAGGGCCTAATGTGAGTATCAAAGAGACGGGGAGAATAGGTCTGAGGCTGAATTACTGCTCTGAAGAGGAGGATTACGGAGAAGAGAGACAAAGGGCGAGAGTTTGACTGAGAGAGGCGGACGCAGGAAGACGAACAGGAAGCGAGAGACAAAAACGAGTGCAGTTTAAAGGTTGTGCATACATTAAAATGGACTCCAAACTGAGCACAGCTTGAGACACTCTCAGACGGGAAGCCAACCTGCAAAAGAGTCAATTTGTCCTTTTTTCGCCATCTCTGCAGACTGCAGTGACCTTGTGATCCTGACAAATTCAAAACATCAGCATGTACAAAATACCCCGATTCATGCCTGGGAACAGATCGTTAAAGCATGCAATTACGTTAAAAGGGCCGTTTTTCTTATCGTCTCCAACATGAAAAATATACTTTGGGGTAATAACGTAGCTTTTGCAAATCTGTAAAAAACCAAGGAGGTAAAACAGAGAGAGGAAAAGCCAGTTGTTTTATTAAAAACTAAGAAGATCAGACGAGGAAAATCCTGCAGTGTTGGCCAAATCTCTGCAGAGAATACTCGGTGATTTATGCTCTGCTTTTTGGGGGAAATGCATTATTTGAAATGGAATTCATCCATACTTAAATTTCTACACTTTTACCAGCTAGTTGCCTGCAGTAAAGGCTCCCTAGCATCTCAAAACTCTTTAATAAACGTAAAGGAGAATTAGGCGCTTTCACACCGGAGTACTTTTCCCGTTTAGTTCCGATAGTTCCTGGGATTTTGCGTTCACACCAAAAAGAGAACTTAGTTCATGAGAACTGTTCCCCCCTTTTAAGTCCCTGCTAGAGAGGTGGTACTTTCCTGAGGAGAAAAAAGTTCCAATTTCTATTGGCTGGGCGAATTGCAAACCACGCCCCGTAAAACTCTGAAAAGTTTGTGAAGCCGCCGTTGCATTTGCTGGCATTAGCATTATTAGCATTAGCATTAGCCCCACGCTTCAACGCAGAGAGAATAACTCAGTGGCGAACCGTCAGGGCCTTCAAGGTATTCAGAGAATACCCTGAAACACTCAGATAAAACAAACAAAAAATCAATTTAATTATATAAATAAAATGTAATAAAATGTATATAAAGTGAATAAATGAGAATGGTATCTGTGTTGTTGATCTGTAATATCACAGTGTTACGTTGATTTGTTTGTCCTTCTCGGACCATGCACTACGCATTTCAGTGGTTTTGTGTTAGAAAAGAAAGCAACCAATCAGATCTTGTTCTGGGTCTCTGGGTAGAATATCCTTCAAGGTATTTTACATCCTTGATAGAATGCCCTGGCCGTTGCACTGAATGAGAGCGTACGTTTGGACTGACAGTTTGATCAACCAATCATATATTGATTTGTAGCCAATGGGCGTGTTCTTCCAGAGTTTCCCTCGGTTCCAGGGTATTCTAGAAGGCCCGCTAGTTAACTGGCTCGAGACAGAGGATCTAGATGAGTGCGACGAAGCAATTCATGCCGTTTTATTGTTTTTAACGTTGAAATGACAAGTGCAACAGGTGTAGATGAAGTTGTGAGTACCCTTTTCAAGACGACAATTCAGTGAAAAGACGGACATTATAACAGCGGGGCGGCGGGGGGTGTGTGTGTCTACAGAAGGTCCAGTTGTGATAGACACGGTTAGCCACTGGAATAACTTATGGCAACACAAAAGAAACATGGGAGCGGTGGAGATGAGGAGGTGTCGGCGTTCTGGCGATTTACTCGGAAGGCTTCAGTAGAAGCTGCTGGGAGTCCCAGCAGCTTCTACTGAAGCCAGTCCCCAACTCCGGGGACTTCCGGCCGGGGACTCCGGGTGGCAGTATACGCCATAGATATATATAAACACTAGATGGCTCAAGGGGGAGTCGCCAACGTAGCTCACTGGTGGCCATCTTGCCACAGTCAACAACTACTGCTACAGCTGTTGTAAGGTGAGTGATCTGCACAGAAATGCTCTTAACTCACTGAAATCTTGACTGATTTACAAACGGTTTGGTTTATTATAAACGTTATTAGCATGGCTATGATACAGGAGACAACAAGACATGTTGAAAAAAAAGTTCATGATTATAATGATAAGGCTGCAGTATCATAACTACATCTTTGATGTTCATAACAAACCAAACCGTTTGGAAATTGGTTGAAAATTGAGCAATCTACGGTTATTTCAATAGTGCACCAGAGACATGATGTTATGAATGAGCGAGCTGCCTGTGGCAAGATGGCCGCCATGTGGCAACGTCGGTCTCCATTGGCCAGCAGCGCGGGTGAGTCATCTAGTGTTTATATATATATCTATGGTATACGCCGTGAAGTGGTTTGCGGCCAGTAAACCCAAAGCAGAAGAAGAAGAAGTGACGTCAGCGGCTTCATTTGCGTAATCCTCCCTCAGGCACTTACTCCGGTGTGAATGCGATCGGCTCTTAGTTCCATGGGGGCACTAAGTGCTGGGAACTAAGTGCTGGGAACTAAGTGCTGGGAACTAAGTACGGCAAAGTACTTGGTGTGAAAGCGGCTATTGATCCACTTGTGTTGGTCGTGTGATGCATCTAGAAGTGGAAAGAAGTCCTTTCTGTGACGAGGAAACACCTGTAACTCCTTCTTTTTACTTGTTATACCACACTTCTATTAAACGAACACAAAATCTGTCAATATTTCTTTTATTTCTGGCAAAACTGCATCTTTTATCCACGGATTCTCCCTCTGGAGAAACTGACGTACGATCTCAATCATACCTCGGACACTTGCTGTGAAAGCTTGTTTTCCTTCAGAGACTCGTTGGCTCCGACTGTTTGACGAGTGATATTTGTTACGTTCCTGAACAATCAATCACAGTCTCTCTTGTGTTTCTCTCTTACAGTTGAACTGTGTCTGTTGCTTAAAGGCAGGCTTCTGAGGTGTTTTCACTTTTCTGTTGTTCTTGCGGGGAATGAATGTCTTTTAGGTCAAATGTGCCTCTTTTTAAGTTGATTTCCAGTCATGCTGATAGTAAATATAGTCCAGTGCATGCTGTGTGAATCAAACAACAATATATAAGCCATGAGGACTATCAGTTTGAAAAGTGACAGTGTTTATATCTCGCAGAAACACGTACTGTTTTCCCAGGAATGATGTCATGTTATTAAAGCAGCTCTGAATACGATCTCTGTCTGATGAGATTCCTCCTCCATGCTCTGTTTACCGGATTAATGATAAACAGCTAATCATCCATAACTTAGTTAGAGGTTAAAGGTTGTTGCTGCAGCAGGACCTGGGAACTTATTCTGTTAATGAATACAGACTCCAAACCACACAGAGTATCTCAAATATATCTCAATATATATATATGCCGTTAATAACTGTGTAATTTATACCTGGCTGCTAAATCCTTAGAATAGTTACAAGGTGTGTTTTTTGCATTTTGTATTTTGTAAATTGTGTAACTTGCTGCTGTTAAATACCATCAAACTATGTGCAATGTGTACATTATTATATACATATGCCATTAATAACTATGTAATATATACCTGGCTGCTAAATCCTAAGAACTGTTACAGGATTTGTATTTTGAAAAGTATATATTTTTCATTATATCATAACTTAGTACTTTTTTTTAACATATGTAACATTAAGCTGTCTGTGGCTCCTTCCTGCTGTAACGATGCAAGTGTCCCCTCTGTGGGACTACTAAATATTCTGATGTCTGTCTGCAGCACAGAGGAGACAACCTGTGTGTTTCCTTTATTACCAACGACAGGCTGATATTTAAATGTAATAGTATAAAAGATACGAGGGAAACAAAGCTTGGAAGATATGAGGTTTTTTATGCATGCTATGAAGATAATGAGAGGTTTTCAACTGGGAGGATGATGAGACAATGAGGGGGAGAGAGGAGAAAGAAAGGTGGAAAGATGGGAAGTCTAAAAGTGCAAAGACGAGGGTAGAAGAATTGGAAAATAATGTGTCATCTGCTGGATTACATACTGGCAACAACTTCCTCAAATCTGTGTTGTTTGGAAACTAAAATACATCAAGAAGGAAAGAAAAGGCATGTGCTGGGAAGCAGAAACGTCACATTGCTCCATCGAGGAAAACAAAGCTTAGAAGATATTACATTACATTTAGCTGAGTAGATATCCGAGTTATTTTCATGCATGCTGGAAAGAAAATGATTATCTAAGAGAGGTTTTCAACAGGGAGGAGGATGAGACAGTGAGGGGGAGAGAGGAGCAAGAAAGGTGGAAAGAGGGGGGTCTAATAGTGTCCAACGAAGAGAGTGTCCAATTAAATTATGAATGATATACTATGAGCAGAAGAGCTTGCATAAGGTGGATTACATATTGGAAACATACTGGTGTTGTTTTGGACACTCACATACACTAAGAAGGAAGGAGAGAGCGGAAAGGTCACATTGTTGGCACTTAAAAGATCAGAAGAAATGAAAATGTTTTTCTCAGAGATGTGAGCGGGGTGAAAGGTCCATGCATGAGTTTCATTTAAAGCCTGAACTGCCCGGAGACTCGTCCTGCAGCGTTTGACTGCACATGTGACAGAAATAGAATATTCCTTTGAGAGAGAACGAAATGTAGTTCGTAGTGTAAAGAGGTTATATAATGCTGAGGCCTGAGATGAGGGTCTTCTCCTGGACTTGGTTTCCCCTCTTGATATGACTGACAGTCACATGACCGTCCACTTTCTCGTACATATACCTCAACACAAACCCATTTCTTTATTTATCTATTACGAGGTTTGTACGAAAAAAAAGATATTCTTATTCTATCCCTAAAGAATGATTTAGCTTTGAATATTAGTGCATTAAAAGTACAGTAATAATAATGGATAAGAAGGTTTTTTATTGACATTTGAACCCAAGTGTAATATTCTACGCCTAGATTGGACTTGAATTCATTATTTGTAAATGTGTACTGTTGCGTTTAAAGAGCGCATCTTCGAAGCGTCGAATCGAAGAAGACGACGAAAAAGAAGAACAAGAAGACGAATAATGACATGCTGGTGACACGTGGAATAAAAGTCTTGTCTGTTTCCCGTGTATAACAACGTGTAGGCATTGTCCAGCTGATGGACCATACATCTGTAATTGCACCGTTTTAGCAGGCCGTGTCGTGCACATGGGACAGAACAGCATGCTTTGTCTAGTGTGTTGATGGCACAACACATATATTAAAGGTCCCCTATTATACTGTTTTTCATCAATATATTACAGGTCTCAGATATATACAGAGCCTGTCTCTGATTGGCTGAAACACCAAACAGATCATTGCGGCATTACCCATAATCCCCTCTGTTTCAGCCCTGTTTCCAAAGTGCTGATTCTCTGTCTGTTACTTTAGATGAAAATAAGGAGCCCCTCCCCACGCCCCTCTGAGAGACACTTGGTTACAAAGAACTCAATGGTGCTCGAGGAGGAGATTCAGGTGATAAGGGGGGGGGGGGGGGTAACCTTGGTTGCTGATTGGCTAATGCAGGGTTCATACACTTTTTCACCAATGATTTTCAATGACTTTTCCTTGACCTTTACCTAATTTTCCATGACCAAAACAATGACTCTTTCTCAGCGGTACCACTGAAAATGGTTTATTTTAACATGGAACAGGAAAATAAGGTCTGCATATGAAACATGTCGTGCCTATCTAACAAATCAAATAGGCTTACTAGCTTCTACATGCTAAAGCAACTCAAATCTCTAGCAAAATACCTCGTCAGTTAAAAGCCACTTTACGTTTCATTACTATACGATACAGTATTATCATTATAGCATTACTATTTCGGTGATTAAATCAAATATAAATTATGTAGCCAAAAAACATTATGACATCAAAAAGTGGCCAAAATCTGATCAGCTCATTTTCAGACAGGTTTTCATAGAATAGAATTGGGAGGGATGAAACCCTCTTTAATGGTCACACATGCAGAGCACACAGCAGGCAGGGCGGCAGGTGAACTGGGACCTCTACAAGTAGCATGCTCCATATTTAGGTCTGGTCGGGGACTTGAACCGGCGACCCTACGGCTCACAGTCCAAGCCCCTACTGACTGAGCCACTGCCGGATATAAATCGATCAGGACAGAAAGTGAGAGAATCTCTTTACTCAGAGGGGACACATGTTGATGTTTAAAAGACATGAAAAAGTGGATTTTGCATAATAGGTGACCTTTAAGAGTCACCTTTACTGTGACCTATGTCACAGTAAAGGGACTTTGAAGGGGGTATACTATGAAGGCCTCGTTCACCTGCATGATGAACTCCCGGCGGCGCGGCATCCCTCTCTCGGACAGCAGCAGATACTCCGGCTCCTTCTCCTTCTTGGCCTGCTGGATCTGAGCCAGGCGGCTGATGGGGTTCATGCCCTGCCCGTAATCTGGACCCGTCTGTGGGGAAGAGGAGACGCAGGGTGATCAATCCACATCCGCCACTTCACTTAGTGCAGGGGTGTCCAAACTCTTTTCCCCGAGGGCCACGTACAGAACAATATACGAAGGGCTGGGCCACTCACTAGAGGTATATCGCCTCATAAGTTCAGTTATAAGTCAAATCAAATGTAGGTCAATGATGCTTGTGAGTGTTGGCAGCTCATCCCTTCAAACAGAAGCCTCAGATTGATTATAATAAGGAGAAATAGGAAGGGTGTATTTCAAGCTTGTAAATAAGTTATTGGGCTTTTTTTCTTATCAACTAAGATTTGACTGAATTTATTTGAAAAGCGGTCTTATTAACACATGAATACTGTGTAATATATCTGTGCATATATAGTTAAGAAGTACAACATAAGACAAGCACAAGTTTCATTTGTGAGCCACATTCCGTTATACTTTTAGAATTAGCTGTGGGCCGATTCAAAATGTCCCGCGGGCCAAATGTAGTTTGGACACCCCTGACTTATTGTGTTGTCACCGTGGTGTGATCTACAGTATGTGTATATTCTGTATGTGAGGGAACAGAAGTGCGGTCATACTCATCTGCAACGGATAGATGCAGAGATACAGAGACATGTAGAATAACACAGGAAATTAGTGGGGGGAAGAAATCTCACAATATCATATTTTATACATTATTAAAAGGTGCTAAGAGGCAGAAATACGGCACGAAAGTCAAGCGTTTGTGACGTTTTTGTGTGTGTGAGTGGACGATTTGACCTATTTTATTATACAGTATGTACACACCAAAGCTAACTCAAACATAACGGTATCTGGAACGCAGGTATCCGCGGTTTTCTGATTAAAACATTCACAATGAATTTTGACGGGGCAATAGCAACATTTCCAAGTGACCCTACCTTGCAAAATAACCCTAATATCCTGAGAGCATCAGTAAATGATAGATCTGGAGTGCCCTGCAGTACCTTGAGGATGGTCTTGGTGCGTTTCTTGTAGTGCGTCTTGGGTTTCTCCACGATGGGGATGAAGGGCAGCTTCTTCAGGTCCTGCAGGATGGAAAGAGCGGCGCGCTTCTTTGAGAGCTTCTTGCTGTTTCCCTCTCCTTCTGCGGAAAACTCCCCAACGCTGACACGGGTCAGAAAGCTCTTCATGTGCGGGGGGCCGCTCTCCTTCAACACCTGGGGACGGAGAAATGATTTGTCAATTTATTGAACATGTTAGAAATAAAACAAACACTAAGAATAATAATAACAAAGAGAAGCAACATTTAAAAACGTTCAAGGTATAAAAAAATACATTTTCCTGTCGTGTTCAAAAGGGACAAGAAGAAGAAGGACTCCTCTGACGTACATCATGAAAATCAAAGTTGAAGTCATCGTCATATCCGTGATATTTGATTCATTGTTTTAAACTAATCACTTTTTCTTTTACAACGACAATAAATAGCAAGCATCACTTCACAGGTCGGGCTCATACCTTTCAGGATTTGGTGTCTAAATAATAGTTTTAGTTTAGATAAAGTTGCAGAGTATTTCAGCTCAGAAAATCAGTATATAAAGGAGAGCTCCACATCGGTTTGTCCATTAGAGGGGTGCAGTGATGTCGTTTCTATTCCTTATTTCAGGATAACAACCAAAAACACACTGAACTCCAGACCAGGGAACAGGAAGTGCTCAAATGCTGACTCAATTCCCTTGTTTTAGGACTCATTCCTGCACCCCTCTCCACTGGGATGTTTTTCAGATTTAGGACGAGGAACAAAAGACAAACAACTGGATGTTTTAGTCATGATATGTGTGAGGGAGTGTGTGCAGCGCGCTCTGCAAGCAGCTACACCAGGTGGTCCGAAACATCTGTTCTTGATGGTCACAGTGCTACCCACCCATATGCACAACACACACACACACACACTGAGGAAGAAACACACGCATGAAGAGGAACACACTCCTAGATGTCAGTCTCTAGTGATGAGGGCTCAGTTTCCTTCCTCCAGCCTCCGGTCACCTGGGAGACCTAAAACAAACACCGGCTGGCGTTAGGTCATGCTTCTGCAATCACATCTACTTCCTGTGAAGTCCGAGAGGGTGTGTGTGTGTGTGTGTGTGTGTGTGTGTGTGTGTGTGTGTGTAGCAGGTGGGGTTCTCCAAACCTTATTTAGAGAAAAACACACTGCAGGAAGAATTAGATTTCTCACACTTCGCGAGTCAAACTGAACATGTTCTGCTAATGTTTGCAGGCTTTCTCCGACTCACAGCTCGCAGACTTTCTCCCTCTCGCAGCTGAGTGTGTCTTCAGACTTTCTCCCCCTCTAACTCCCCCCCTCTCGCTCTCCTGCTCTCCTTTATTCGAGTGGTGCAGACAGCACAAATTGAAGCAATCAGGTGCAATCTAGCAACAGTTCATTTGAAACCACCGAGCGATAAAAACAGATTAAACTGATAAGCAGAACGTGGAGCATTCCTCAGATACTCCACACATCAACACACACTAATAGCAGAGCTTCAGGAGGACAAAGCAGTGTGTGTGTGCACTCATCTACTACACAAACACACAAAATCTCATCTTGTTTGAATTAACAATGAGAGTCTGGTGCATGGAAACCGAACTACAGCTGCAAGGAAAGGTCCATGAAGCGATCGAAAGGAAATGTAATGACGATAGTTGAAAAATCGATTAATTGTCAGTAATCCACTGAAATGTCAGAAAATGCAGTTTTCCGCTTCACAAATAGGGACAGTTGCTGCTTTTCTTTGATTTATTTCATATTAAAGTGAATACGTTTGAATGTTGGACAAAAGAGTCACTTTAAAGACATCACCTTGGACTTCGAAAGGCTGGGATGGTTTTCCTTTTGTCTGGTTATTTCATAGACAACAGCAAATGGATTATTTTTTAAATAACTTCCAGTCCAATCCATCCCCCTAAACTAAAGCAGAGTCCAATTCATGAGGAAAGGTTCAGAAATAGGCTAAAGAACTGTGAGCATAACATAGATAAAACACCCAGTCATTTACTTGCTGTGAAATTAACTCTAACTTTAATAAATACAGGTGAAAAAGGAGGTTATATTTCTGTTCTCCATCCTAACGTGACCTGCTCAGGTAGCTGCAGGTTTCAGGTGTGAACAGAGCTGTCAGTCTACCTGTTCTCCTGTCAGCGTCACAGAGTGTAACCTGACAGTAAAGAGGTGTGTTGGAAACTACACTAACAGCCTACTTGCTCTGATCTTGCTCATCACCGGAAAAAGGAACAGTAACACGGCAGCTTCTCGTACGTTTCAACGTCCACTACAGCTACAGCCAGTTTCTGATCTATTGTCGCTCGTCACTGATCAGCTGAGCTCAGGTTACTTGGAATATCTTTGAGCTATTAACAGAATATAAATGTAATTGTTGTTGGTGATAAAACAGCATGACTGATGAGAAGGACAGGAAGCAGAATCAGCTGTGCTTAATGTGAAGGTCTCCTATAATGCTATTTCTAGGCATATATTATGGGTCTCAGATATATATAAAAACATGTCTATGAAGTGTTTTGCTCAAAATACCAAACAGACCATGCATTTTAGACATCCCTCATAACCCTCTATTCCAGTTTTCTGAAACTTTGTGAGTTCCCTGACACACTGGGGACACACATCATGTATGTATAAAAGACATCTAAAAGTGCATTTTGCCCTTTAAGGAATCAGCTTTATAACAAGGAACTCATTTCTTTTTCTACTTATTCACTCCTTCAATATTTCTCTCTGTCCGTGACAGGCTCCTCTAATGCTTTATTAATATGGATTAAAGCATACTGCCAACGGAATATCGTTTAAATGTGAGAGAACAGGAGGGTAAGATTAGGTAAGGTCAGTAGAGAAGACCAGTGACAGTAAAGGAAGATGGTATTTATGTCCAAAGTTATGTCAGAATTCATTATCAGATTTTACGTAGCCCCCTCTTAAAAGTGAAAGTAAACAGCTGCAATCAAGAAACTGTTGTTAAGATGCAGGAAAACATGGATTAGATGAGATATATGCATTGCTAGATTAATAACAAAGAGATGAATTAATGTTATATTACATTTGTTGTTTAAATATGACGATTGTTTTGCTTTTAGGAGCCTCTGTTGCATGTCTGTGATTGTGAGTATGGCAACGAGCGAAGACTCCAGAAAGGAACCCTTCCCCACTTAGAAATTGAAAACATTGATTTGGCAATTTAGTTTTAAGCTGTCTGCTTATCCAAGGCACTCTGGGATCGACGAGGGTTGCACTGATGAGTCTCACTTCTAAAAGATGAAATGGCAACAGGAAGTAAAGAGAATCAGATGTGGCCTTCACACACATCCAACAAAGACCAAGAGACAGAGTGTGTATCTGCACACACACACACGTCACACACTCTTGGCCCGGGATGGCGGCAGACGAGCGGCAGTCAGTCTCCTGGCAGACGACACGGGATCTGCGCCACACCGATGGGATTTCAGCACACACAGACACACACACACACACACAAACAAACACACAAACACACCCGTCTCCCGCCTCATCACCAGGATCAGGTTGTGCACAGGAAACACTGTTTTTTCTTGTCGCTTCATCTCTTCTGTTGCCTTTTCATGCCGACATTAATACCCCGGCAGACCTCAGGTACTCTGAAGAGGAGGCATGGGAGCAGAGGAGGACAATGGAGGGGATCGAGAGAGGGAAGAAAGGCTTTTTGTGGACGGACAAGCCCTGAGGGAACTTCTCCTTGTAAGACAGGAGGGTTGTTGGCGCTCTTCTCTCGTGTCCCGGTTGGAAAGCGAGCCTCCGATCCAACACACAAGCTGTGATTTATAGATTGGTTCCTCTTTGATGCTGACATCTGTTTGATATTGCCTGACGGGGGGATTAAATGAGCCAAACGGCCTCTCAGGGTGGCGGAGGGATGGGAAAGCAGACACTAGAAGAGGTGACTCATGGGTAATTTCAGGAGATGATGTGAAAACATGGCCGCTGAGAAAGAGGCTCACATGAGAGATGGTCAGAGGTGGAGTACAAATACTTTGTTATGTACTCAAGTACATTTTTCTGGTATCAGTACTTTACTCCACGTCTTATTTTCCTGACGACTTTTTACTTTGACGTGCCTATTGATTTGAACACGATCCGTGTATCCATCATTTCCTGGTCTTCTCTAAAGAAGAGGGACCAATGGAAACCTCCATGTTGCCGTTGTTCAGCATGGAAACATTCATTAGCTAACAATTATTGTTTTATTTAAAGGTCCCATGTCATGCTTTTCTGGTTCTTACCCGTCCCCTTGTGTGTGATGTAGCTTTTTCTGCATGTGAACGGTCTGCAGAGTCACAAACCCTCAAAGTACACCCTGTAGGGAGTAAAACTCTAACACAGAAAAGACCACCTGTCTATGCTGCCCCAGAACGCCTCGTTGGAGATTTCTCTTTTTCCATTGTTTTCTTCCTGAGCATAGTGACGTAACCATGCCCAGGTCCAACTCGACCAATCCGTGGCCACACACACACACGCACACACACACAAACACACACACACACACACACACACTTTCTCAGCTGCAGCTCCGCGGATTTCTCAGGCCGAACTCAGCCTGAGACTGCGAGACACCGCGAAACTCAGGCTGAGTTCAGGTGAGTTTCGCGGTGTCTCGCAGTCTCGCAGACCCCACGCAGCAACCAGGAAACAACACTAGTAATCCAGCTCACACTGTCCGCTCCTCGAGCCTGTTACATTGAACAATGTAAATCTATTCTAGTGGACCTCAACGATGGAATCATGATCAGTAGAAATGGCCATGACATGGGACCTTTAATATGAAGGGAGGTCAGTTACTCTTTAAAACAGTTGGTAGTTATGGGTACTTTTTACTTAAAGGTCACCTATCATGCTATTTTTAGGCACTAGCATAGGTCTCAGATATATACAGTGTTGGGACTAACGCGTTACTTTGTAACGCGTTACTGTAACGCCGTTATTTTTGGCAGTAACTAGTACTCTAACGCATTACTTTTTAAATTCAGTAACTCAGTTACCGTTACTACATGGTGCGTTACTCCGTTACTGCGTTAGTTTTTTTATATAGTCAACAGCCAGGCGAACGGAGATGAGAACTGTACTTAAGTACTTGAGTAAATGTACTTAGATACTTCATGTGTCACATGCGGAGATGGGCTGTGGGCGTGTTTGTGTTGTTTACTAACAAGACTATCATGGCGGCGGAGGAGCTCAAGTCTAGTTTCTCCACCTGGAGATATTCTCACTATTTCACTTTTGTCGAGCACAAAGAAAAGAAAGTTTCTGTTAAATGTAAGTTGTGTCCTGGCGGGTCAAAGAGCCTATCTACTGCCCAAACCAGTAATTCAAATCTCTTAAAACATCTGCAAAAACAACATGCTGGGACGAAGCTAGTGTTACAGGCTTGGCCTGTCACAACATCTGCAAAAACAACATGCTGGGACGAAGCTAGTGTTACAGGCTTGGCCTGTCACTTTAAGAGGAGCAGCCGCAAGGGGTTGTGGGTTTTGGAGTCTCTGTGTGTGTGAAATGTGATGGCCAAGGTGAATTGCGGAGTTATGAAGAGAGAGACGAAAGTATAGAGAAAGTGGTCAGAAAATGAATAGTATCTAGTCTGTATGTATGCAATACAGTGTCAATATAGCTTGAAGAACGTGAATAAACGGAGGTTCTTCCCACGGCACCCGAAAGCCTCGTTTTCATCCTTTTTCCCCTCGAAATGTCTGGGCAGCCGGTTACCGGCTGTCAACGAGCCAAGTCAGAAACCACCGGTGTGTATTCGAAACTACGGTTTCGGTGCCGAGATACCGTTAGTAATAAAAGGTAACACTAGTAACTAAGACCGGCACAGACCCAGACTCAGCCGACGCCACTCCACCTCCACCTCCACCTAAGCAACAGCGGCTGGATTTTAACCAAGGGACTGCTAGCCAGGGAAAAGTCGATAAAGCCATTGCACGGTATGTTGTAGACAGTGTTGGGTGTAACGCATTACAAAAGTAACGGAGTTACAGTAATATATTACTTTTTGCTGTAACGAAGTAATGTAACGCATTACTAATGAAATGTGGGTAATATATTACCCGTTACAATGCTCAGTAACGCAGTTACAACACATTTTAACCCGAAATTAAATGGTGTTTTGTTTTTTAAGAATGTACTAACATAGCGAGACATTCCGACACCAGAGAAATTGTGCGGGTAGATTAGTAAACCTGGTGTTTACCCTTCAGGCTTCGCGTCGGGATATTCGGGCAGTTGAATGTTATGCACCCTCTATTCAAAAAAGAGAACGGAGCGAAAAATACAAACAACAAATTGTGTCAGGTGCGCGTGACCTGCTCCGCTGCGCGTGCATCATTTCCAAAGTGCTTCCACAGCAGTGACACACATCTGTGGATAATCATTTATACGAGAATGCTTAAAGCAACCATCACTAAACGCCAGCAACACTGCATCTACTGCAGACAACAGGCCAGATGGGGACATCACGTTACCCTCCGTTGTGGACACTAGCTTACTCCCGCCTGACTCGCCGCCCTCAACCCCGGGAGCAGCACTCTTCGTTGCCCGAAACTACGCAGCCCCTCTGCGGCCCGCAGGTGCCAGCCAGGATACCACGGCAAAACAGAGCCTGCCCAGGTATATCTAAACAAGTACCCGCCTGTACAGTGGGGTTCGGCGGTCATGTTGCAGCTCGTGGTATACAAATAGACAAGGGCTAGAATATTCATGTGAAAATAGTGCCATATTCTGCCATGCCTGTAGAAATGTTGGGTCAAAAATAATGCATACAATAGCACAGATGCCTTCACCACGAATGGCTACAAAAAGATCTCATATCCCAAGCTTATCAACGAGCTAATGTTGCAGCTGAAATGTTCTCCAGGTCACAAAGTCAACCTCACATGATGATGTGATACCAGTTTTCAAGCACAGTAAATATTCTCTTCCCAGAGTATATGATGGGACCAAGGTGATGATGTAGTACATGGTTTTAATAATACTTTTGCTTTTCAATGTTTGCCATTTTAAACCATGAGCTGGTTCAAATAATATTTGCCTTGATTTACAATATGTTCTCATTTGTTTTATCAGTACAGCTTTGAAGCTTTTGTGCTTTTCTTTGCCACAGTCCACTTTGGACTATATGAAATATTTCAGGATTGCACTTTTAACTCAATTGAAATGTTCTCACTTGCTTGGTTTCAAAACATAACAAATACCATAATCTGTTCATTGGGGACCATCAATGCTATTTTTCATTGCTGTTGCCGGCCACTTTTGCTCATGTTAACCTGCTACTGCTGCGCCCCCTGTAACCTCAGAGGCACCCCCTGTAACCTCAGAGGCACCTTGAGTCATTTTGTTCTGGAACCGGGCCTGTACATGGCCATATACTAAACAAACTACAGAGCCCATTCCGTGTCCTGTTAGTGTTCACTTCCTGTCTGCCTTCTTCCGGTGATTTATCTGACGTCCAGCGCTCCGTCTTTTAACCTCTTTTCCTTTCTCTTTCTTGATCCTCCTTAGCAACCTTCATTATAGTCCTTGACAGTGGTCTGTACTGCTGGATTAACAACGTGTCACATGTTAAAAAGTTACAATCAGAATCCAGTATTCAACTAAGCCGTGTAATACAAGTTGTTAGTAGCCTTAAGGGCCTACACAGTTGTTATGCTACCACATTGCCGTTCACTGGATGTATAATGAGCTGCACTAAACTACATTTAAAATTCTTTTGCGGTTATTTTGGTGAAAGTAACTTAAAAAAGTAACTAAAGTAGTGTAACTCATTACATTTCAGAGACAGTAATTTTGTAATGTAACTTATTACTTTCAAAAGAGAGTAATAAGTAATATGTAATATATTACATTTTGGAAGTAACTTGCCCAACACTGGTTGTAGAACACATGCAGGCTATTGCTACAGTGGAGTCACCCGCTTTCAGGGAGCTAGTTAGCATGATACCATGTCCGGGCAGCACACGGCATATGGGACGGAAAACTTTTTCCAACTACCTGGAGAAAGAATATACAAAAATGGAAAGCCAGCTAATATCGATGCAATCCAGATTTCATATAATGCATGTCAAGTTGATCAACAGATTGTATTATTCTCCAATGCAATAACAGTACTGAAATGAAGGCTATAAGGGCATTAATGGGAGCCCTTTGTTTAAGTAACTAAAACGTTACTTTTCACAGTAACGCATTACTTTTTGGTGTAAGTAATCAGTAAAGTAACTGAGTTACTTTTGAAATGAAGTAACTAGTAATGGTAACTAGTTACTGGTTTTCAGTAACTAGCACAACACTGGGTATATAAGAATATATAATATATGGGAGACGTGTGGCGCAGTTGAAAGAGCCTTGGTGTTGGGACCAGGGGGTCAGAGGTTCAAACCCCACTGCAGTCAGCATGTCGTTGTGTCCCTGAGACCCTTCACCCCAAATTGCTCCTGTGGGGATTATCCACAGTATTCAGTATGTAAGTCCATTTGGATAAAAGCGTCTAACATGTAATGTAATATAAAAAACATGTCTATGAAGTGTTTTGCTCAAAACACCAAACAGATCTTCCATTCTAGCCATGCCTCATATCCCTCTATTTCACTTCCTGTTTCAAAAGTGCTGATTTGGGTATAAAGCTTAAAATAAAAAGTAGGGGTCTGAGCTCATGCGGGACCCGGCAGCTACTGTCTAAACTAAATGCTGCCGTGATGAAACGCATATCATGGATTATCAAGGATTCTCTCTGAAACAGTTTGGAGCTCAAAGGCTTTCTCTCTTGCTGGTTATACCACAAGGTGAGTTCCTTTTTACTTCCTGCTTCTTCACACACATGCTCTCCAGTACAGGTTAGCTCTGAGTGTTAGCGATGCTAATGTAAACACCGACCATATTACGTCCAAAACAGTCGGGCATTGTTTCTGATAGCAACGTTTCTGATATTACGTCATATCGGACGCAAATCTGGATCAGCTCCGTTGTTCCCCCGTTTTTAGAAATGTGGGTACGGAGGAAAAGAGAGAGGGTTTTTATTTTCTGACGCTGCGCGAGTTCCCTGACACACCGGGAAGTAAGTGCATTTTGCATGATAGGTCCCCTTTAAGTACATTTCGAAGCCCATACTTCTTTACTTTTACTTGAGTAAAGAAGTTTAGTCAGTACTTCTACTTTCACCGGAGTATTTTTAAACACGAGTATGGTACTTCTACTTGAGTAAAGGATGTGTACTTTTACCATCTCTCTATGGTGTGTGGGAAGCATGAAGTGAAGGAGTGGGAGAGTATTATTTGTTCTCGGTGCATCAAAGACGACACGAGAAGAGGAAGTGACAAGGCAGCGAGGGAGATGAGGCCAAACTAATGAGTTATAATGTAATGGACCGTCGGAGACGTGGGTAATTCACACTTGGGCTCCGGCCACACTGTGTGCATGCAACAGGCTGATTGAGGGTGAAAGTGAATCTGCTGCAGAGGGGAAGAGAGGCATGGGATGCCAACAGAGGGAGGATAATTGCTGCCTGGCCTTCGGACAGTTTAGTTTGACATGGCACAGGAAAACTAATGTGGCGTGACTGATGTTTCGAGAAGGAGAACAAAAGTTAACAACAGTTTTTAAGTGGGACAACACAAGGTAAAAACTGAGGTAAAATGGTGCAGGAATGAGTCCTTAAACTCCAGAAGTAAAAAGTGTTTTTGGTCTGAAATAAGGTCTGTGGTTAACACAAGGTGAAGTCATGTGACCGTGCTGTAGTTCCTTTATAGCCCAACATTAGCCACCTTTAGCTTAGCGGTGATGACGTGAAGTCACGTGACCGTGCTGTAGTTCCTTTATAGCCCAACATTAGCCTCCTTTAGCTTAGCGGTGGTGACGTGAAGTCATGTGACCGTGCTGTAGTTCCTTTATAGCCCAACATTAGCCTCCTTTAGCTTAGCGGTGGTTACGTGAAGTCATGTGACCGTGCTGTAGTTCCTTTATAGCCCAACATTAGCCTCCTTTAGCTTAGCGGTGGTTACGTGAAGTCATTTACAACACAGAAAAGGCTGAACAAAACAGCCTATAACTGTCACACAAATCACTAGTTAATAGGCAAAGAATAGCTGCTGTCAGGGATCGGGATAGATAGTTAAATAAGACAAATGTCCTGATTTAATGCTCATCAGACAGCAGTAATGAACTCAGAGGGTCTAGAGGAACGTGACTATGGTCTGCTTTTAAAAAATGCCGTCGTCAGCTTCCTGTACGAAGGGACAGAAAATGAAAGCTGCCTTAATTTCCGAACAAAGACGTGTCAGATAATAAATCACATCAATCCAGATTTAGCTGGATTAAATTATTAATAGCAGTTTCAGGAAGAACAGTCGTGTCATGCTCTGATGAGCAAAATGAGAACAATGAAGGGGAGGATTGGGAAGCTTTTCAGATCATTTTTTCAAGGTTGTGTAAACTTTTATTCGCAAAGCAAAGTCAACAGAAAGAAGAGACTCCCTCCCTTCCTTCCATCCTCATGTGTGATTGTTGGGAGTGATGCTAGGTGGATTCTGCGGAGGAAGGGAGGGAGAACGCAGAGAAAACTGAGCCTCCCTTGTTTTTTGGCACCTTGCAGAGAGCAGAAGAAGAAGAAGAGAGGCCGATCGGGGAGTGAGTGTTGGAGATACGCTGAAGGCCAAAGAGAACAGACGCTGCAGGTCATGTGAGGACAGACTGCACTTAAAAAGTTAGGGAGAGAGGCTATAAAGCAGTGGAAGTGTTACTGTAATGCCCATAGGGAAGTTGTTGGGTAAAACTGTGAGAAAGGTTGTTGTATTAAAAAAAAAGTGCAAAACGTTTCTCTCAAACGCAGCTGTGAATATTTTCTGGCTTAACAAGCTAACCCTAATGAAGACATGGCTTAAAATCAACAGTGGAAAGAAGTATTAAGATCATTTACTCAATACGTATACTATGAAAATGCTCCTCTAGTAACGAATGATCGACATGATGATTTTCCACTTTTTAAAGTATTGTATTACAAAGTCTGAACACACTTCTGCTTCTGTGATGAAAGAATGTCCCAAATTGGGATCAATAAAGTATCTATCTATCTATCTATTCATCCATCCATCCATCTATCCATCCATCCATCCATCCATCCATCCATCCATCCATCCATCCATCTATCCATCTATCCATCCATATATCTATCTATCCATCTATCTATCCATCTACCTATCCATCTATCCATCCATCTATCCATCTATCCATCCAGTTCCTTATCAGCTGAGTCAAGTCCAAAGACAACTGGACCACGTTAGCAATATCAATCAGACCAGAAACACTTTGAAAGTCACACAAAAAAACAAAGATGAACCATCTTTAATGTCCAGTATTTTAACTCTCTTTAAGATAAGTGGCCTAACTGAAGGGAAAATGAAGCAAAACTGGGTAAACGTGCATGAAAGCTGATGGAAAAGTTGGGGGGAAAGGCTCGAATAGTTCATTATAATTCCCTGTAATTTCCAGAGGAAAATTGTTAGGCAAAACTAAGAGAAATCTCCTCGTGTTTATGTTAACACAAAAGTGTGAAATTCTAGCAGCACTTATGCAGCTGATTTATCAACGTCACTTCTGCAAAATGGTTTCCTGAAACGCAGCTGTGAATGAATATATTCAAGCTGACTAATGCAGAGATGGCTTAAGATCAGTAGAAGTATTATTTAGAGGCTATATACTTAAATAAAGTGAATCATAACATGTGACAAATCATTGTGAAAGTCCTCCTCCAGCACCGAATGATTGAGATTGATCAGCTTCTTATCAACCGAGTCAAACCTAAAGATAAAACACTTAAAACACTTCCAGTTTTTAAACATTCGTCAAGACAAGTGATCTCACTGACGGGAAAAACAAAACTAGGTAAACACGATGAAGTCATTTTGCATATCAATAGGGGATAGAGAATATTTTCAGAAGTGTTCACCGTTAAAGCCCAGAGGAAGAACTGAGAGAGGCTGTGAGTATGAATATGTTCTGTCCGAAAAACAAAGCAGAACCAGAACCAAATGATCCGCATTAATCAGCATATTATCAGCTGAGTCACCTCCAAACACAAGGGTACAGAAACTCTTACAATACTAACGTCGACAAGCCATCCAAAATGTCCAATCTCTTTAAGGCGGTGTTTAGAAGGGTTGTATCTGCTACTTTTCTCTCGAGTATAGCCCGTTCGTTCACACGAGGCCGTAACGGAACCGCGGAAACGGACCCCGCAAACGATAACGGGTCCCAAGGTGGATAGATCTGCAAACAGAACGCTCTGGGGGGCCTAGTAGCTACTGCTACTGACCATGCTACAGATGTTAGTGCAAAATCTACAGCTCCTCTACCATAAGGTGACCAGATTTTCTAAATTAAAACTGGGGACATTTTGAGTTTTTCGGTCAATATATCATTAACATATCCAATTTTCTTCACTGTTAAAAGGAAAAAGGGGGACAATTCTGGTTCAATGTAATTCGAACATTTGAACTGTTGGATACAAACAGAGGGATGATTGCTCATATGAGACTTCAAAGGTCTTTTATTTTGAAATTCTACATCAGATTGTCCAGATTCTCTCTGAGTGATTAGATGGGGTCTCCTGCTATCACCCTCAAGTGAAATAAGTATTTGATTGACTTCGAGTGACTCTTTGATTATGGACAGTTTCCATTAAATAATAATCAAAATATAGATGGACACTAGATCTAATTTGAGATTTTAAACAGCATACATTTTAAATTGTGCTTCAGAAACTAATGTTAATTTAGGAGTGTTGTGAGATGGTGTCAACATCAATTGAAATTAGTCACCCAGTGGAAATGTCAGATATGTCTTCATAACTGTATCCTTACATTTTACATTCACTCAGTTATAATGTGGTAGTTATACGTAGTTTGTTTTAAATTATTATTGATCACATTATATTGTACATATTTCTTAATTTAAGCTCCAGTATATATGAATATGTGTGGTGTGTTTTTTAGGTATATTTGTTATTGACCGAGTAAACGCTTTTATTTTGAAGGTAGTTTTTACAGGCCTCTACCGTAATGCATAGGATATTCGCGCAATACAACGTGCGGGCTGGCTTGACTGTGTTTTCCGAAGTGGGGGCTGGCTTGACCGCAGTCTGTTTACCCAGTGTTTCCTGACATGAAACGTTTTATTTCACCTTGCTATGTGTTTAACGTATATTAAAAAACGGGGACATTTCCGGGGATAGTTTCAACCGGGGACAGGCAAATACAAAAAAAAACGGGGACGTCTGGTCACCCTACTCTACCACAACCATCAGCAACAAGTGGACATGAATTACATGAACTACATGTTGCTAAATCCACTGCGGAGAATAACCAGAAGGGCAACCATGGCAACCATGCTCGGGGGGTCTTCTTCGCTGCTTTTGGTGTATTTTGTGGCCGAAGTACAGCGCCACTTACAGGCCCGGCATGTGTACTACAGCGTCTCCAGTGGTCTCGTGAGAACGGACACGTTAAATGAGCCGAATGCGTGTGAACGGAAGACTTTTTTGATAACGAATTCGGTCCGTTTGCATTTGCGCTCCCGTGTAAATGGGGTCTAAGATAAGTGACTGAAAATAAAGCAAAACACACATATCTATGTTTCTTTAAACATTAAGGAAGGTTATTAATATGACATGTTCTGGCTAAAGAAGCTAACCAATGCAAAGGTGGTTTAAAGAAGTATTAAGACCCTTTACTTCAGGACAAAATACTGTGAAATGATTCCTCTAATATCAAATGATTGACATTAATTAGATGAGTCACCTCTAAAGATAATAGGGCCGTGTTAGTGACGTCTATCAGTGAAGAAAAACGTTGAATTTCACATATGGAAAATTCCATAAGTCTCGAAAGGCAATGAGCTGTCGAACACTTCCAGTCTTTTTAAGATAAGGGACCTCACTGACGGGAAAATGAAGCAAACACACTTACAAATTAAGGAAAGTTATGAACATAAACATGCTCTGGCTAAACAAGCTAACCAAAGGTGGTTCAAAGAAGTCTTAAGACCCTTTACTTCAGGAGAAACTCTGTGAAATGACTCCTCCAGCACCAAATGGTCCACATTAATTAGCAACTTATCAGATGAGTCACCTCTAAAGATAATAGGGCCGTGTTAGTGACGTCTATCAGTGAAGAAAAACGTTGAATTTCACATTTAGAAACTTCCGCAAGTCTCGAAAGGCAATGAGCTATCTAACACTTCCAGTCTTTTTAAGATAAGAGACCTCACTGACGGGAAAATGAAGCAAGACTAAGCAAATGACGTGTTAGTGACGTCAATCAGTCAAGAATAACTTTTCACACTATAGAAACTTCCACAGGCCTTTAAAGGCTGTGAGCTTCCAGTGTTTTTAAGAAAAGTGACTTCACTGACAGCTCAGAGGTTGTATTTCCAGAGTTTTATCAGCGTGACTCCTCCAGTTTTTGTCCACTCATACATTTCCCCGATCCTCACAATGATGGCTTTTCAGGGAAATACTCGTCATGATGTTTTTTCTCACCTCGAAGTTGACAGACAGGTTCCTCTTCAGGGCGATTTCGTACACCAGGCTGATCTCTGATTTGCTGGCGTCAGATCCTTCCTCAGACTCCTCTTTTTCCTCTGGGCTCTTGAAGAGAAGGGAAAATATCAGGAGGTCAAAAACAGAAATACTCACCTCTTCAAACTGGCTTTTAATGTGCGATTGTTGTTTTATTACTCGATTTTAATGTGACTTTTACTATACTTAATTGTTGTCCTTTTTTACTCCAGGGTATATGCAGGAATCCTGAAGTCAAATGGAATACCTTTTAAGACCTTTTTTAAGACCCTTTCCATACATTTTAACATCTCATCGCCACCAGTTTTAACCGGTTACCTTGGCGACACACTTCACCTCACATTGACTATATACAGTATTGATTGTGCTTCCTCCTTATCTTCCAACCATTTGGTCGCAAACTTGCATTTCCTCATAACGATGTTGTTTAACAACCGGCGTAAACGGACCTTCGCGCGCTATCAAGCAGTGAGCGTGCGATGTCCTGTTCAGATGACGTCAAACCCAACGGGATGCCATCAATAAACTACACAGAATCACACTACACACCTACGCAATGATTACATTCAAGCAGACTGTAGAATACAACCTCTTTGGACCATTTATATACTTACTGAAAACAAGCTACAAAATGTAACACCTTGGAAAATGCCCTTTAATACTTTTTAATAGCCTTCATTTTCGCTAAATTGATTTATCAACTTTTAATACTTTTTAAGACCCGCGGACCCCCTGCACTACCTCTGTAAAGCGACAGTAAAAGCGCTTACAAAATACATGTATTATTATTATTAGAAATACTGGTACGGCTCAAAGTAGTGCTATTTTTGGGTCAAAGGTGTCCAAATTGTTCTGTAGCACTAGTTTAAACCCGATCTTTCAATGAAAACAGTAAGATAATAGTTTGTTGTGTTGGTGAAGCAGTGTGGGATCATGGGAGTTGGAGTTTCTTAGTTAGTTTTCATGCTTCAGGAGGATTTTTGCAGTAAAAGGTGTGAATAAAGCAGTTTAAAGGGTTAAAATCTGAGTTGACGCTAACGTTAGCTCAGCTTGTTTCTCTGATAGCTTCAGATACAGACGTCCAATCAATAAAATCCTTCATCAGAGTTAAAAAGCACCAAGATGTACAAAGTGTAGCGTAAAAAAATGTCTGAATGCATTATGGTCTTTAGGTCTTTTCTTTTTCTGCAATTCAGTGCTAAAAAACCATGGCACCAAGGATTACCCTTCACAAACTCAGGGTGGATGTCCGCCAAGCTGCTGCGATCATTATCTGATATTGATATTCAGTACTTCAGAATGTGACTGGTGGTCCTCTGTCTGAGCAGGAAGGCCCTGCAGAGGGGTGGTCCAGTAAACATGATATTGACTCTGTGTTCTAGATAATAACATTAAGAATTGTTCCTCGAGAATAAAAAAAAACTCAAGGGCTGAAATATATGTTTCAATCAGGCATGAGAAGTTGATCTGATGCGTTCAAAATGAAGAAGGAACAGAGAGTTCAGGTTCAAACAACTGCAGATTTCTTGTTTCTGTTTGCAAACAAATCCAACTTCTTAATTTCTTATCTCTTCATTCATTGGTCCTAGGGGAAATATGTTTAATTATTAAGCGGAGTAAATGGGAACTTAATAAAAGGCACCTTTTTGCAATCTTTATTTCACCAGAATAGACCCATTAAGGTTATTTGTTTCGGGGGTCTGGGCAAAAGCAGCATGAACAACATCAACCAACGCAAACTACTGTGTGAAAATCACCTTTAATCCACATTTTAATGTCATCTACGCCTTTTCCCCATGCCTTTTCTGTTCTGGCATGTTCTTTAAGGTGTTTCAGACTCATCAGACAGACTTAATCTACGAGAATGATGGTTTAAATTACTCCTACAAGTCTTGCTCTTGGTCTCTTTTACTAATAAAGACATCTAGATGGTATCATCCTCCGCACAATAAGGGGCTTAGGTGTGATTGTCTTGTGTCTCGATCTTTATCGCGTCCAGCTCTTTGTCAGATTACGTCTGAATGGCTGCAGTTTTTCCCTTTGGGCTCCTTCCCGCCTATCTCATTGTGAAAACGATCCCACGAATGATTCATGCTCTGGGTCTCTTGGATTTCACAGGCTCTCCTACCACAGCGAGAGAAAGACCGCACAGTGGCAAGAGAGAGGAGAGGAGTGTGTGTGTGTGTGTGTCATTTTTTTGTTTTACAATTATCACAAACAAGAACAGAGAGGCAGTTGTTGGTATTGACCATTTTGGGTCTCAGGGTTCCTCTAACAATCAATTAAATATGTATGTATTAGGTAAGTCACGCAAGTAATAGACAAATGGGAATCTAAGACATACAACTATTTAAATTGAAAAATAGGGCTGCGATGATTATTTTAACTATTGATTGATCGGACTATTATTATCCACAATATATAAAATTGATATCTTTGATTTGAATGTTTTGTCAGTCAAAAAACCCGAATGTATTCTAGAAATTCAGCAAATCTACAAATTTGAGAGGCTAAAAAAAACTACTTTTCTGACTTATATTAATGAAAAATGACTCCAATGATCAATAGATTATTTAAAATATATATTTTTGTCAATGGACTCATCAATTGATTGCGTATTCCTGTTAACAGAAATGTTACTGCGGGTAAAAAGTTTGTAAAACAGACTTATATATTCATGTATGTATTTATGTGGAGTCTGAAGGACCTGTTTTCATTAACGCCTCATCACTTATTCATTGTTCTCCTACTAATGTAAAGCATTCTTAATAAAGTGTGTGATGAATGGTGTGAGTCCCTTTCTCAAGGCTGCATTAACAAGCATCTCTCTGTGTGTGTGAAGACGAAGACACACACACACACACACACACACACACACACACACACACACACACACACACACACACACACACACACACACACACACACACACACACACACACACACACACACACACACACACACACACACACACACACACACACACACACACACACACACACACACACACACACACACACACACACACACACACACACACACACACACACACACACACACACACACACACACACACACACACACACACGCGCGGCTGAAAAGTGCATTTTCCTGTTATTTTTGCACTATATATATCACGTAACTTCAAATACAAACTATCTTCCTCAATGTTCAGTATCAATGAGAAGGCTGATTACTTTTTATATCAATAGTTTAATCTATAAAATGTCAGAAAGTAGGAATAAATGTCCCTCCCAGTTTCTAAAAGTCCAAATATATTGACCCAAATTAAACCTAGAAAAAGGCTAACATGCGAACAGTATGTATTAATGTGGGATGTTTCCATCTGATGTGTGTATTTGGGTGTTATGAAAGCTCCGGTCCACTCAGCGCTGTTATTACTCAACACTCTGGGTTTATCAGAGGTCAGAGCACTTTGTTTTCTGCTCTCCTCACACCTCGGATGACTTTCTCTCTGATCCCACTTTAAAACTCTCCCTTAATGGAGGATTTGTGCCGCTGTGATGAACTTTTGACGCTAAAATTAATACATAACCAGCTTTCATCAGATTGAATCAGAATCCACCTGAGCTCTAATTACTCTAATAGAGTCAAAGGCCTTATTGTCATACAATCAATAGCTAGTTTTATCAATGGAAACATGAAGTCACCTCCAAAAATGCAACAGAAATAGACCGAAGACATTAAAAACCATCAAATAATGCAAGAAAAAAAAGAAATTAAATGGCGCGAGTGATACCATGTGCAAGTAGATGCAGAAATAAGTAAATGATATCCATATAACGTTAAATGAAACGGTTTAGTAGAATAAAATACTACTTATTGTTATATTACATACATCTGTGAACTGTTAAAGGTCCCATGTCATGCTTTACCGGTTCTTACCCGTCCCCTTGTGTGTTCTGTAGCTTCTACATGTGAACGGTCTGCAGAGTCACAAACCCTCAAAGTACACCCTGTAGCGAGTAAAACTCTAACACAGAGAAGACCTGTCTGTGCTGCCCCAGAACGCCTCGTTGGACATTTCTCTTTTTCCATTGTTTGCTTCTTGGGTATAGTGACGTATTTCGGGTATAGTGACGTAACGTAACGGCTCCGCAGATTGGTCAATTTGGACGGTTACGTCCGCGGAGCCGTTACGTTTGGCGGACTTCCTCACACACACACACTCGGCGGGATGTTGCGAGGCTCGCTGCGAGGAGCGGGACACTGTGAGCTGGCTCACTGGTGTGGGGTCGGCGAGACAGCGAGACACCGCGGAACTCAGCCTGAGCACACACACAAACTCCCAGCCAGGCTGCGGGTGTGTGTGTGTTTCGGGCTGGGTTTAGCTGTGTCTCGCTGTCTCGCAGACGGCCACTGGGCTCACAGGGAGGGGGGGGGGGCAGGAGCTCCAACAAGGCGTGTAGGACAGAGAGTGAATACACATGCTATACAGAGATGTATGAGAAACCAATGTGAGTTTGGAACATTGAACAATGTAAATCTATTCCAGTAGACCTCAACAATGGAATTATGATCAGTAGAAATGTCATGGGACCTTTAAGAGATGTATGTGCTATAACTAGTGGAGGAAAGTACATTTACTCAAGTACTTTATTGAGTATTTCCATTTTTTACTACTTTTAATTACATCTCAGAGGGAAATATAGTACTTTTTACACTAACTTGTAACTTTTTACATAAGAACATGATGTGTTTGCATGAATTATACACTAATTGTTTAATTAGCACTGACTGCACAAAGTATTGTAGTATACATTAAAAGCACCCAGATGTACAAAGTGTAGGGTCAAAATGTGGCTTAAAACTGGATAGAAAGTCCATTTACGACAACGTCAGACACTGACGGCCCGTCCACACAGCAGCGTGCGTTGAAAGCGTCACCATTCACTTTGAATGGGGTGACGTCAGTTTTTGCCAAACTGCATTGTGGGAAGCGACGCGGAGCTTTGCTGGCGTGGCTCGCTGCAAAAGTTGAGCAATGTTCAACCTTTGAAGCCTCGGCAGAAGCGTCAGCCAATCGAATCATATGCCAGTACAAGTTCTAGCCAATCAAACCGCTGCTGTCCGGGGCGGGAGATTCATGTGATTGGTTGTTGGTCGAGTTTCAGACACGCCCACCGGCAAGCTTCAACGCACGCCGCTGTGTGGACGGGCCGTGACGCATGCTAAAAGGGGATAAGATGCCATTACAGGACACCAGAGGAAGCTAAGGTACGTTTTCTCAGTTAAATGAATGATCAGATGGAAATATCTGTATTAAAATGTAATGTAAAAAAAACACAAAATGAATTGCAGATCAAAAGCAGCTCTTAAGATGTGAGTTATGTGATTTCAATTAAGACGGATTAATGCAAAGTGGAGTTTGAAATAGAGTATTTAGTATTCTTTAGACTGTAGTATTACTACTTTAACTCAAGTAAAGGTACTTGTTCCACCCCTGGCTCTCTGACAGGAGTATATGTTACTCTACCTCTCCAGGGTTTCCCCTCGGGCTTAACTGTTAACTGTTGTTATCATCTCCCACCGGAAATCAAATTACCCAGCATCCTCTCTGCTGGCATCACTGTGTGTTATTCAAACCGTGGCTCTGGCTCCTCTTTGGGACTCGCTTTCTCGTGGCGTCGGCCTCCATAAATGTGCCCTTTGTTCGCCGCTGCTCCTCAGTCTTGCTTTACAAATTGAGGAGCATTGTGTGTCTGCAGAACATGACCGTCTCCGTGTCTCTGTGTCTCTGTGTGTGTGTGTGTGTGTGTGTGTGTGTGTGTGTGTGTGTGTGTGTGTGTGTGTGTGTGTGTGATCTTACACGCCTGGAAGTGTGTACGCCCTGAGGCTCAAAGTGTTCTGTAAACCAGGATCTGTCAGAGCTTTTATTCAACGATATGTAACGTAAGGAATCACATGATTAAATAAAAAAAACTAGAATGAAACTGCTGACCTAAATCTGGTGATGCTATAATAATAAATATGATGTGTGCTGCTAAACAAAGTGCTTCCTGTCTTGAGGAAGCACTTTGTTTACCTCACAATCACTGGTTTCCATGGTATTCATGAGGCGAGATCTGTGTCATTAGTTTCTAAGAAAGAAAATCTACGGCTTTATTTAGATTTGATAACAACAATGACTCAATTTACATAAATAGACACTCAAACATGACAATAAAGGGTTATGTGCCACACACACACACACACACACACACACACACACACACACACACACACACACACACACACACACACACACACACACACACACACACACACACACACACACACACACACACACACACACACACACACACACACACACACACACACACACACACACACACACACACACACACACACACACACACACACACACACACACACACACACACACACACACACACACACACACACACACACACACACACACACACACACACACACACACACACACACACACACACACACACACACACACACACACACACACACACACACACACACACTCTTGTTTTGGTTACATAAACAAACTATAATGACAATGCAAGTCTGGTGCAGAAAACCAAACCAGAAAGTCAAAGACTCAAAGATGGAGATATCCTGCTTTTCTCCGTTTTATATCATATTAAAGTGAAAATAAACAAAACAATACTTTTGAAGACGTCATCCTGGATTTTGTGAAACTGGGATGGACGTTTTTTACAATTTTTATAATATATATAACATTTTATAAACCTAATAAAGAACATTATGAGAAAATAATCTGCAGATGTATCCACAACTAATGATGTATAATCAGATCAATTACATGAAGCATCATTTTTGAGCTATAACGATTACTTTTCTGTCAATCAGATCAATTAATTAAGGCATTTGCAATGTTATATACACGGTTCTTACGGTCATTAAAAACCTGGAAAAGTCATGGAAATTCAAAATGCTAATTCCAGGCCCTGGAAAAGTTATGGAAAACAATACATTTCCC
>JAPTMU010000403.1:0-52500 GCA_028583405.1 Pogonophryne albipinna | reverse complement strand
AAGCTGCACACATGCACATCATTAGATCCTGAGATCTGATGTTCAAATGGAGCCAAAATAAGCACTTTTTGAGATGCTTAGAAACTACAAACACTGCCCTGTGTGCTAATGATTTTAATGACTGCGATCAAATAATACAAGTCATTTATCGTCTTAAAAGTGCGAGCGAGAGGCTGTACAAAGTGTTTGACACATACAACATTTGACCTGATGATGGCGCTACACAAGGAAGTGAGTGTTCGTTCCACATTTCATGGCGATCCATCCACTAGTTGTCAAGAAATTACCTTAAAAAAAACACAAATTTGAACCTCTGTGTACCTGAGAACACGCCATTTGGCAGGCATTTAACAAAATGTACTTGCAAAGTAATTGGATAATCCATATGTCTATCACAGGCTAACTTTAACCAATCAGATCAATGACCCAAACACATGTCATGCCAAAGCCAGCAGTAGAAAATAAACCAAATGAGCATCAAGTCATAGGTAATAATTAACTCAGAACCATGACTTTATGTTCAAAATTGGAAGATATTGAGGTATTTCACTGGATTATAGACAGAAAATCAGGAATGAACAACGTAATCATGGTTAATCCTCAGGGCTTCATCGATATCTGCCCCAAATGTCATGAAAATAATCAAGATATTTCACTGTCAACAGGATGCCATGCTCCCAGATCTCAGCAGTAGCTTTGGTGAGAACACTGTTATCGTAACGGAAACTAAGCATTTTTGGCATTTTTCTCAAAAACTAAACCACATGAAGCCTCTTCTCCGACAGTAACTGTGACGCCATAACTCTTCCTCACACATCTGTCATTGCTCTGATATCCCCCCGTTCTTCAATGACTCTGCGTTTTCATATGGCTTCATGCGCAAAATTGGTAGATATTGAGGTATTTCACTGGATTAATGACGCAAAATCAACGTAATCATGCTTAATCCTCAGGGCTTCATCGATATCTGCCCCAAATGTCATGAAGATAATCAAGATATTTCACTGAAATGTCAACAGGATGTCATGTTCCCAGATCTCAGCAGTAGCTTTGATGAGAACAGTGTTATCATAAAGAAAACTACGGCCCAAACTATGAAAAAGCAGGTAATAGACTGCGAATAACTTTGAGGTTTCTTCTGAAGCATTTTTGGCATTTTTCTCAAAAACTAAACCACATGAAGCCTCTTCTCTGACCGTAACTATGACGCCATAACTCTTCCTCACACATCTGTCATTGCTCTGATATCCCCCTGTTCTTCAATGACAATGACTCAGCGTTTTCCTCCCATGATTCCTACATCCCTCCTCTCCCTCCTCTCTCCTCCCGCCTGGCTCTCGCACGTCAAGTGTGGCCCCAGGGTCTCTGAGGACATGCCAAGTGCAACATGGGCTCCGGCCAACAGCATCGAGCCGAGAGAGGAGCAGCTGGAGCGCGAGTACAGGTGCAGAAAGGAGGAGAGAGAGGGGTAAGAGACTGAAGGGGGGAGGCCTGTGGGAGACCCTGCTCCACAACGTGGGAAAGTAGTGGCTTACACACACGAGAGGCAGCCAAGAACACAGCGAACACACACATCAGAAATCATGCAGACGGAAAAGAAAAAGGATCACGTCAGCGCTGTAGAGCACGCTGGCTGCATCTGGGTTATCAATTATTATTTTTGTTATTATTATTCATGCAGAGAGGGAATTGGACCAGGACACCTGCGGGGAGGGTGTGGAGGAGAAAGAAGAAACTGTGTGTGTGTGTGTGTGTGTGTGTGTGTGTGTGTGTGTGTGTGTGTGTGTGTGTGTGTGTGTGTATCTGCTGTGACTCAGGCAGGCAGAACAAGATACCACAACCCAATTAAATGATAACTCATCAGCGCTTGGTAATCAATTTGAGAAAACGAAGCTCTTTCTTTCCCCCCACCCCCCCGCAGCTCTTTTTAACATGAGCCACGTTAGTTAAGGTTACCCTTTCATCTTTTATCAGTCAAAGGCTGATTCATGAACACACACACACATTCAAAGACACAGTTTGAGCTTTCTGAGCCCACACACACGGTCCTGTACTGGGAAACGGGAGATACGGTGTTGCACTTATTACTCTAAATGACAGGGTGACATTGGGCTGGAAACTGTTTCCTCATGTGGCACGAAAACTATTTCCTTCCTAATTGCCTGTGAAGAAAAAGCTGCTCACTTACAGTTATCATTACGCAGCATATTTACATTCAGAGCTACAAGTTTCCATAGCCTAGAAGTCATGAGTAATACACCAAGTAGCATCAGGTGTATCTTATCAATACTGTAGTAAAACACATTACATGATAGAAAAGCTTGTGCTATGAAAGTAAAGTGAAAACGTGTGTCCTCTTAACTGAACACCTGACTTTAGGCACTTTCACACCGGAGTACTTTTCCCAGTATAGTTCCGAAATGTCGCGTTCACACCAAAAAAATCCAGAACTAGAATTTAGTTCATGAGAACCTTTCCCCCCCTTTTCAGTCCCTGCTAGAGAGCAGAAAAAGGTTCCCATTTCTGATTGGCTGGGCGGGTTGCAAACCACGCCCCGTAAAACTCCCAAAAAGTGTGTATTTGCTGGCATTAGCATTATTAGCATTAGAGATGTCCCGATCCGATCACGTGATCGGGGATCGGAGCCGATCACGTGATTTTCAAAAGATCGGAATCGGGAGAAAAAAATTGGGGATCGGGAATTCTTTTTTTTTTTATATTCTTTTTTTTTTAAATTCTTTTTATTTAATGTTACAAAACATAAATGACCATGTTCACGTCTTAAAGTCATCCTGAGGCCTTAGTTTTGGTTTGAAATGACACAACATCATGTATGTGTTGCTTCTTTTGGGCTTGTTTTCAGACCTGGTTGCTTATTTCTCTCAAATCTGGCAACAGAGTGGGCGCAGTGTCTAATAGTAGCAGTAAGCTAACGAGAGGCTACGTTCAGCTGGTGACTCGGGAGTCGGGACAGAGAAAACGTCAGGAGTTTGGAAGTATTATAAAATTGGAAGCGAAGGCAGTGTAACAGCCAGATGTAATCTTTGCAAGAAGGAGGTTCCGCGTGGTGGAAAGAACAGAGCTACGTTCAACACGACCAATCTAATACGCCACCTGAGAAACAAACACCAACAACAACACGACGAGTACACAGCGGCCACTCAGGGAACGGCACTGAAACAACCGACACTTTCAGAGACTTTTAAAAGGAAAGAGAAACTGCCCCAGAACAGTGAAAAGGCCACAAAAATAACAGCCAAGATAGCTGAATTCATCGCGTTGGATGACCAGCCGTTATCTGTTACCTTTTATTTTTCTCTTAACGCATTGCATAAAGATCGGATCGGGAAAAATCGGTATCGGCAGATTGTCAAAATCAAATGATCGGAATCGGATCGGGAGCAAAAAAAGGTGATCGGGACATCCCTAATTAGCATTAGCATTAGCCCCACACACTAACGCAGAGAGACTAACTTATGGCAACACAAAATAAAACATGGGAGCGGTGGAGATGAGGAGGTGTCGGCGTTCTGGCGATTTACTCGGAAGGCTTCAGTAGAAGCTGCTGGGAGTCCCAGCAGCTTCTACTGAAGCCTTCCCCAACTCCGGGGACTTCCGGCCGGGGACTTCGAGTGGCAGTTGTCACTGTCACTACCCGATCTGCAGCTCTGCCCGATCTGCAGTGCGCATGTGCGAGATGGTCCGCCATATTGGACAACTCCGGACGGCAACCCAAGTAGGACACTTGACACAGTGGCTTTTGGCAAAGCTCAAAAAGAAAACGCGATTTAACTTCTGTTAGACAGCCATATGCCATATGTTTTTGCACACATTCACAGTAAATATTTATTCAGTATGATAGCTGTCTAACAGAAGTTACATTTATTTCTCACTTATTCTGACAATGTACTTAACCCCAATAAAAAGAGTTGTTAAATAATAGTGAAGTCACGTTGTAATAACAATAACTCATCCCTCTCGAGTTTTCTTTTTGAGCTTTGCCAAAAGCCACTGTGTCAACTGTCCTACTTGGGTTGCCGTCCGGAGTTGTCCAATATGAGCTGCAGATCGGGTAGTGACAGCAGTATACGCCGTGAAGTGGTTTGCGGCCTGCCAGTAAACCCAAAGCAGAAGAAGAAGAAGTGACGTCAGCGGCTTCATTTGCCTAATCCTCCCTCAGGGACTTATTCCGGCGTGAACGCGATTTAGTTCATGAGAACCAAAGAGTTCTCATGAACTAAGTTCTGATGAACTAAGTTCTGATGAACTAAGTACGGCAAAGTACTTGGTGTGAAAGAGCCTATTATCAGAACTCTTTAAGATTCAAGGTTGCCATTGCAAACATTTCTTAAGCAATTGGTAACCAGTTCTTGGCCTTAGGTCTCCTTAAGTGTTTATTTTTAAGGGATCTGTGAAGAACTACTGGTATTTTGTCTTATAGGAATTGAGGGTGGATACATTAAAGATTGCTAAAAAAAGACAACAATATTTTGAGTTTTTGTCTAGCAGTTTCAGATGGTGTAAAAAGCAGAGGATAATTTAAACAGCTTTGGTTGGAAAACCCATGCAGACCGCAGCAATGAAAAACCAAAAGCAGCACTTCTTTGTAGTCTTAAACTGACATTTTGCCCATTAAAAACACATTAAATTACATATTTTTAACAACTTTAATAAACCCACTCCACTGGTGGTTGGTAGAAAGCCCATCAGGGGTCACTAACTCTTCATTAGCCATTAAACATCAAATAAAATACTCATTAAACAATGAAATACTGCTGCAGAAGTACATGTACATGCAGCTTAGTCATAACGGAATAAACAATATCTAATGTTGGCTTTTGCTTTGATACTGGAGTCATATGTTGCTAAGACTGGCGCTGGGTTCCTTTTATTATAGGTCTCATCTGTCTGTGTTTTGTTGTGTCCTCGTGAACAAAATCAATACCAACTGTAATAACGACAAAGCAGCTCAACAATAAATAATAAATGTCTCGCTGGCTCAAAAGGAGGAGAATGTGGAAGAAACACATGATGTCGATTTTATATTGAGTGGATAAACGTGTTTTTAGCAGTAATATTATGATAGGTTGCCAGTGTGTTGTTCAGATTGATTGTTAGCAGCAGTGACATTGTTGGATTTCGGTCCAGCATTGTGTCTGATTTATATCAAAGAGGATCAAAAAGCAGGATCAAAATCTCCTGTTTTGAACGAAATAAACATTTTTCTAGAAAAGCCCAAGATCACCAAGTGTAAAGGGACTTAATAAGTGTAACTACGGACATGTTTACATTCCTTTCAGTGCACAATAATGCATTGGCCATCCACTTTTAAGATCGTGAAAGCATCTAAGAATGAATATGTCATTTGCAGCGGTATTACTTGATTTCTAATGTTAGCAAATCAGTGAAAAACGACCACAGATTCAAACCACTGACCCTGAAATGAGACATTTTTTGTATGTGTTGTATTTCTTTCTGCATTATTGTAGAACTGCATTCAGTAGTTAAGAGTTATAAAGCATACTTTGGTTTCCATCCTGGTTAAAAGACCACCTCACAAAGTGGGAAAAACAAACACAAACACACATCACTTCAGGGGACATTACATTGACTTACATGCATTTCCTGGAGACTTATCCTAACCTTAACCAACACACCTAACCCTAACCCTTAACCTTACCCTTAATAACCTTACCCTAACCCTAAACCTAACCAAGTCTTCACCCTAGAATTAATGATTCTGACCTCCAATTTATCCCCATAAGGAAGGCGAGTCCCCACACGTGGCTGTGGAAACAGATGTAGGTCCCCACAAGTATAGTAATGCTAGGACACACACACACACACACACACACACACACACACACACACACACACACACACACACACACACACACACACACACACACACACACACACACACACACACACACACACACACACACACACACACACACACACACACACACACACACACACACACACACACACACACACACACACACACACACACACACACACACACACACACACACACACACACACACACACACACACACACACACACACACACACACACACACACACACACACACACACACACACACACGCACACACACACACACACCTCAGAGTCTTGTAAAGCGCTGCAGGGCTGTGTGGGATTGAAACTCTGACCACACAGATTTTGGATTAAATTAAAAACTTGGACAGACTTTCTCTTCCAGCAGCTGTCGGACGTTTCCTTGTTTTCTCTCCCTCCCAACTTTAAAGTTCATCATTGATTGCTTTCCTTTCTTTCCGCCTCACGCAACTGATGTAGAAAACAATGAGTGGTGAGAGAAAACAGTCGTCAAGTAAACACAGTGCTCAAAACACCAACAGTTAATGTGTTGGGGGGGGTGACCCCAACTGAGGTTAGAAACCACTAAAACCACACGGGAGGAAAGGATTGTTTCACATGCAACCATTTCTACTTTAAAGAGTCCTCTCCTGCTGATGTTCAGGTGTATATCAGTATGTTGTGTCTCTACTTTAAAGAGTCCTCTCCTGATGATGTTCAGGTGTATATCAGTATGTAGTGTCTCTACTTTAAAGAGTCCTCTCCTGCTGATGTTCAGGTGTATATCAGTATGTTGTGTCTCTACTTTAAAGAGTCCTCTCCTGATGATGTTCAAGTGTATATCAGTATGTAGTGTCTCTACTTTAAAGAGTCCTCTCCTGCTGATGTTCAGGTGTATATCAGTATGTAGTGTCTCTACTTTAAAGAGTCCTCTCCTGCTGATGTTCAGGTGTATATCAGTATGTAGTGTCTCTACTTTAAAGAGTCCTCTCCTGCTGATGTTCAGGTGTATATCAGTATGTAGTGTCTCTACTTTAAAGAGTCCTCTCCTGCTGATGTTCAGGTGTATATCAGTATGTAGTGTCTCTACTTTAAAGAGTCCTCTCCTGCTGATGTTCAGGTGTATATCAGTATGTAGTGTCTCTACTTTAAAGAGTCCTCTCCTGCTGATGTTCAGGTGTATATCAATATGTAGTGTCTCTACTTTAAAGAGTCCTCTCCTGCTGATGTTCAGGTGTATATCAGTATGTAGTGTCTCTACTTTAAAGAGTCCTCTCCTGTTGATGTTCAGGTGTATATCAGTATGTAGTGTCTCTACTTTAAAGAGTCCTCTCCTGATGATGTTCAAGTGTATATCAGTATGTAGTGTCTTTACTTTAAAGAGTCCTCTCCTGCTGATGTTCAGGTGTATATCAGTATGTAGTGTCTCTACTTTAAAGAGTCCTCTCCTGCTGATGTTCAGGTGTATATCAGTATGTAGTGTCTCTACTTTAAAGAGTCCTCTCCTGCTGATGTGCAGGTGTATATCAGTATGTAGTGTCTCTACTTTAAAGAGTCCTCTCCTGCTGATGTTCAGGTGTATATCAGTATGTAGTGTCTCTACTTTAAAGAGTCCTCTCCTGCTGATGTTCAGGTGTATATCAGTATGTAGTGTCTCTACTTTAAAGAGTCCTCTCCTGCTGATGTTCAGGTGTATATCAATATGTAGTGTCTCTACTTTAAAGAGTCCTCTCCTGCTGATGTTCAGGTGTATATCAGTATGTAGTGTCTCTACTTTAAAGAGTCCTCTCCTGTTGATGTTCAGGTGTATATCAGTATGTAGTGTCTCTACTTTAAAGAGTCCTCTCCTGCTGATGTTCAGGTGTATATCAGTATGTAGTGTCTCTACTTTAAAGAGTCCTCTCCTGCTGATGTCCATGTGTATATGTAGTGTCTCTACTTTGAAGAGTCCTCTCCTGTTGATGTTCAGGTGTATATCAGTATGTAGTGTCTCTACTTTAAAGAGTCCTCTCCTGCTGATGTTCAGGTGTATATCAGTATGTAGTGTCTCTACTTTAAAGAGTCCTCTCCTGCTGATGTCCATGTGTATATGTAGTGTCTCTACTTTAAAGAGTCCTCTCCTGCTGATGTTCAGGTGTATATCAGTATGTAGTGTCTCTACTTTAAAGAGTCCTCTCCTGCTGATGTTCAGGTGTATATCAGTATGTAGTGTCTCTACTTTAAAGAGTCCTCTCCTGCTGATGTTCAGGTGTATATCAGTATGTAGTGTCTCTACTTTAAAGAGTCCTCTCCTGCTGATGTTCAGGTGTATATCAATATGTAGTGTCTCTACTTTAAAGAGTCCTCTCCTGCTGATGTTCAGGTGTATATCAGTATGTAGTGTCTCTACTTTAAAGAGTCCTCTCCTGTTGATGTTCAGGTGTATATCAGTATGTAGTGTCTCTACTTTAAAGAGTCCTCTCCTGCTGATGTTCAGGTGTATATCAGTATGTAGTGTCTCTACTTTAAAGAGTCCTCTCCTGCTGATGTCCATGTGTATATGTAGTGTCTCTACTTTAAAGAGTCCTCTCCTGCTGATGTTCAGGTGTATATCAGTATGTAGAGTCTCTACTTTAAAGAGTCCTCTCCTGCTGATGTTCAGGTGTATATCAGTATGTAGTGTCTCTACTTTAAAGAGTCCTCTCCTGCTGATGTTCAGGTGTATATCAGTATGTAGTGTCTCTACTTTAAAGAGTCCTCTCCTGCTGATGTTCAGGTGTATATCAGTAGGTAGTCTCTCTACTTTAAAGAGTCCTCTCCTGCTGATGTTCAGGTGTATATCAGTATGTAGTGTCTCTACTTTAAAGAGTCCTCTCCTGCTGATGTTCAGGTGTATATCAGTATGTAGAGTCTCTACTTTAAAGAGTCCTCTCCTGCTGATGTTCAGGTGTATATCAGTATGTAGTGTCTCTACTTTAAAGAGTCCTCTCCTGCTGATGTTCAGATGTATATCAGTATGTAGTGTCTCTACTTTAAAGAGTCCTCTCCTGCTGATGTTCAGGTGTATATCAGTAGGTAGTCTCTCTACTTTAAAGAGTCCTCTCCTGCTGATGTTCAGGTGTATATCAGTATGTAGTGTCTCTACTTTAAAGAGTCCTCTCCTGCTGATGTTCAGGTGTATATCAGTATGTAGTCTCTCTACTTTAAAGAGTCCTCTCCTGCTGATGTTCAGGTGTATATCAGTATGTAGTGTCTCTACTTTAAAGAGTCCTCTCCTGCTGATGTTCAGGTGTATATCAGTATGTAGTGTCTCTACTTTAAAGAGTCCTCTCCTGTTGATGTTCAGGTGTATATCAGTATGTAGTGTCTCTACTTTAAAGAGTCCTCTCCTGCTGATGTTCAGGTGTATATCAGTATGTAGTGTCTCTACTTTAAAGAGTCCTCTCCTGCTGATGTTCAGGTGTATATCAGTAGGTAGTCTCTCTACTTTAAAGAGTCCTCTCCTGCTGATGTTCAGGTGTATATCAGTATGTAGTGTCTCTACTTTAAAGAATCCTCTCCTGCTGATGTTCAGGTGTATATCAGTATGTAGAGTCTCTACTTTAAAGAGTCCTCTCCTGCTGATGTTCAGGTGTATATCAGTATGTAGTGTCTCTACTTTAAAGAGTCCTCTCCTGCTGATGTTCAGATGTATATCAGTATGTAGTGTCTCTACTTTAAAGAGTCCTCTCCTGCTGATGTTCAGGTGTATATCAGTATGTAGTGTCTCTACTTTAAAGAGTCCTCTCCTGCTGATGTTCAGGTGTATATCAGTATGTAGTCTCTCTACTTTAAAGAGTCCTCTCCTGCTGATGTTCAGGTGTATATCAGTATGTAGTGTCTCTACTTTAAAGAGTCCTCTCCTGCTGATGTTCAGGTGTATATCAGTATGTAGTCTCTCTACTTTAAAGAGTCCTCTCCTGCTGATGTTCAGGTGTATATCAGTATGTAGTGTCTCTACTTTAAAGAGTCCTCTCCTGCTGATGTTCAGGTGTATATCAGTATGTAGTCTCTCTACTTTAAAGAGTCCTCTCCTGCTGATGTTCAGGTGTATATCAGTATGTAGTGTCTCTACTTTAAAGAGTCCAACAATTAACCTTTAGATGATTAGAGACGGAGAAAGCGTGAACAATATGTAAACAGTTTGAAGTGATAATGAGAAACTGTGTGTGAGAAGCAACAAATATGAATCCAATCAGACGTCCCCTGAGGCGCTGAGAGATAACACCGTAAACACACACTGTGTAATAGATTATGTGTGGAAGTGTTTATGTGAGAAGCTTGTTGTGGATATTTGGCATTCAAAATGTGTAGATATTGTTATAATTGAAAAGCGTCAAACTGCCAGTTGCAGCCCTGGTTATTTTGTGATTCAACTTCATCCAACTTAATTACTAACATGGTTTATTTGATTATGAACCTTTTAAAATACATAATTATTGAGCATTGAGACACGAGGGCTTCAATGCGAGTGTTTTTGTGTTTATAAAGTACTTTTTGGGGATATTTTACACACCAAATGGTTAAAGGATAATGATAATAACTGTCATTTTGACCAGTCAACTTAGCTCTCATGTTAAAAGTTTAATATAACCAAAGCTTCTTTCATTAAAGCCTGTCATGGGAGCGCTTGATCTCTTGTGTAACGCACAGCTGCTGCCTCACATCACTGCACCGACAACACCTATGTAATACTATTACTAGCAGACATAAAACAAGAGGTTTCATAACCGACTTTAATTAAATTGCCCGATCTGACAGCGCTCGTTGTTTTTACTATTTGTTGTGGTTTCTCTCTTGCCCTCCTCCTCCTCGTGTAAAACGATCTCCTGACGCACTTTATCGCGGAGTCATGGCTGTAAATCAAATCATGTTCCTCTGCATGATAGCTTCACTGCGATGTAAGCAACAGGTAGCACGCGACAGGACAACACAAGCAAAAGAAACAGCGAGTAAAAAAAGCACCCACGGGGGATTATCTGACTAGAAACAGGCATAGCGTGAAAAATCCTGAGTCTTTAAACTCAGAAAACCAGTGAGTCATAGAAGACGTGCCAGTGGGTGCAAATTCAATAACAGCATGTGTGCATTTATGTGACAAAGCAAGAAAAAACCCCACACACTTCCTGACCCTGGTAGTGCCAAACTGGCTGGAGATCAGACTCTAATCAGAGACTCTTACACTGAGGCCTGCTGCTTTACGGTCATTGTGATTAAGAGGGTGATTAATTGCTTTGTTATGAAAATAAGAAAAATCAGGTGCATTTTTCAAGGCTAAATTGCTCTTATACAAGCCTTTCGGACGTACAATGATCTTTTTGTACAGGTTGACTGATTGTTCTGGCACTGAGACATGACTGATGCCCCTTTCACACCAACGCGTAATCAGCTCCGGCTCGGAGCTGGAGCCTGAAAAGTACCGGTTTTTACTGTTCACACCGCAGAGGCGCCGCCTCTTAGCTCCGGAATCCGGTTCACTTCCAACTCCAAAAAATTGTCGGCCTAGAGGCAAGAGCTTCGGAGCTAAGAGGCGGCGTCGCTTACGTCTCTCTTACGTCGAGGCGGGTTGAAGTAGATGCTGAAGACCACAAAGAAGTCTTGCATTTCGCATGTGATGTTTGTAAAGTTCCAAGTAAAGTCGTCCCTTGTAAAGTCGTCCGATGCCTTCCATGTCGTTTCGTAAGAGGATAACCAAAGCGAACAGCGCTTCAATACAATCGGCCATTGTTGTTGTTGTCGATGCGAGGGATTTCCGCGCGGTTTGGATTTTATGAAGCAGGCACGTAAACGGTGACGTCATGACGCAGCAGCGGCAGCTCTGGGCGGTGTGAACAGAGCGGGAGCAGAAAAGGGAAACCGGAGCTGAACCAGAAAAGCTCCCGCTCGGAGCTAGAAAGGGAAAAGCGCTGGTGTGAAAGCCGCAACAGTGGTTTTCTTTAATGAAAAACGGCGTTAAATGCTCCAGTAACACAAATCGGTAGAATTATTCACATATCTGAAAAAGGTTGTTTTCAGCCTCTCAGATATGTCGATTTTTGTTTCATATTACAGTGAATATCTTTGTGTTTTTGACTGACATTTAAAGACATCACCTTGGACTTTGAGAAACTGAGATGGACATTTTTAACTATTTTATGACATTTTATCGACCAGAACATTTTTTTATCTTGAAAAAGGTATTTTATATTGGATAATGAAAAATGTGTTGGTTACAGCGCTGCTCTCAGTCAACATATTTAACTGAAGAATACATATTAAAATAGGTTTTTTTAATTGGCTATTGTCCAGATTGAAAGGCTTATCCAAATATTTTGATGCTATAGTGTTTTTATAATCTTCTAAAAACACATTAAGAGTTACTTAACCAGGTGATTGGTTAATTTGTCAAAAAGGGGCACATTTAAGTTCATTTGATGCAATATTCTTCACTCCTAGTATTGACTCATTAAGAGTTTATCATTAACTCAGATGCTCAACAAACTAGTTGCACACCAAGACGTCCTTAAAATGAATAGCACAGCATCATTTAATAGAACACACTGCTATGATCTTCTACAGTAAGTAAGCAATAGATTTGTAAAATGTATGTATTCCTCGTCACTTCTACCAGTGACAGAGCGATTACTGATTAGGGATGTGGTAAAACAAAGAAAAAGGATCCTGGTTCTCCTGCCAGGATCACAGGAATGTATTTAATCTCCTGGGTGTGCAAAATGAATACAGTCAGACCAGCGTTTCCGCCAGGGGGCCGTCTTGCCGTTGTCGGTACACGATGTGTTCGGGGTCCGTCTCTTACCAGTGACGTCACGACGTACGACGCCACGACGTAATGACGTCAATGACGTCACGCATTGTGATTGGCTGTACGGTAATTTACCCACGCTGTCTATAAAACACTCAGGGGAGTTTCCTGAATTTTCATGCCCAAAGCCAAGCCCTAGGCCCTGGGTAAATTAAGAGGCTGATCTGGGGCACTTTTGTCCACTTTCCCTGGTGCTAGAAACTCAAGTCAGGCATCCCTGGAATCGTCTCAGAGAGTAGATGATCAGTGGGGCCTTGTTTTTACTGAAACATGATGTTTCGATGTATATTTCCATTTAAAATGCTAACCGCTAGCCGCAAAGCTAGCATCGCAGCCACACGCTAGGAGTATGGGAGTAGTAGTGTAAACATAATTATGTAAATAACCCAATTTGTGTTCTGTGAAACGGAAAAGGATTCTATGGAAACAACATCACGGAGAAAAAAGTAATATCTTCTACATATAATAACGGACAAAGTAAAGAATGAAGTGTAGGCTATGTTTAAATGTTCGGAATTTGACCGTGTATGATGGTCCTCTTGAGTTGCCGTACAGCCAATGGCGTACAGCCATTGCTCCGTTTTCATGTTTTTTTAACATGTTTTTCACAAACATTTTCACACGCTAGGAGTATAGGAATACTTCAATTTGGTTCGTCATGATCTGTAGATGTGATTTGCCCCCGAGCACCCCTGGGTAAATTACCGTACAGCCAATCACAATGCGTACAATGCGTGACGTCATTGGTAAGAGACGGCTCCCGAACACATCGTGTACCGACACCGTCATTTGACGCCCCTATTCAGCTCGGGACGCCCTGAACGCGAGCCGAGGGCGTCCAAAAATATTAATAATTCAAGAGAAGATCGAGAGTTTTTATCGCTTGAAATAACGAAAAGGAAAAAGGACATCCCTCTGTTGGAGGGGCAAAGGAGTCTGGTGGGATTATTTTCGGAGTATTGCTGATCGTTTCCCCGACATCGTCGGTGCCTGCTACAGGACAACACGGAACGTACGCGATTTGGACGCGATGAGCGGTGCTAGTGGAGCATGCGCGTGAGCTGCGAGCACCAGAGCCTCGCAGCGGCGAAACTGAGGCTCCGTGGTAAACTGTGGTAACATGAAGAGCCGCTTGGGAGCCGAAACAGCCGGCGCTTTAAGAGAGCCGAGCCAAATGATCCGGCTCACTAACGTAAAAAGCTAGTATCTATAAGGGACAGCTCAAGTCAATAAGCACCCCCGACCCCCGCTCTCGGGGTGGACGCCCTCTCAGCCCAAAGCAAAAAGAGAGGGTTTCATTCAAGAGGGTAAACTTCATGGAGGAAGTACAGTAGCCAGGATTTGCCGATACAGGAGATGTTATAAAACCGTTGCTTTTCTGCAGAGCTGACGCACAATAAAGCTGTGAAAAAGTGGCGTTCTCCAACAAGAAGACACGCACCGCTCCGAGAGCACTTTACCAGGAGGAGGTGAGAAAAACACTTTGAGAATCAACAAAGAAAGGCCCATTTCTCTGGGAAGTAAGTGGTCAAATACAGATGTGAGTGCTTGGGAAGACACCTGCTGAACAGACAGAGAGGTAGAAATACAACATGGGTTTCTACTGATGTTCTGATGAGTAATCTCGTTATACTCTGTGTATAATGACAATAAAAGGCTTTAACTTTAAACTTACTGCACGCTCCCATTAAAATAAAATAAGATGGGTGATTTCACTTTAAAGTTGTGCTATACTCTTGGTAATTTAACAACATAAAAACACCTCATCAAAACAAAGCTCTTCAGACAAAAATAAATGCACATATCTAGTTCCACTTCTACGTTGTGCTAATTAATAATAATACATTGGATTTTTATAGCGCTTTTCCAAGTGCTCAAAGATACTTAAATTAAGCTTTAATTACCCATATTTGCATCAAAGTGAGTCTTTAAATAAGGGTTTTCCTTCCTCTTTCTCTGCTGTAAAATACTCTTTGGACAACATTCAGGAAAGTTTTCCCAAAAGTAAAGCCATTAAATCTCGATGGCCCCCTCGTGGCTCCGGCTGTACGTTTGATTTGAAACGCAGCCGACTTTTCTATGAACGGAGTACGCATTTTAAAAGTCAATCATGTCTCGTAGACCGCGGGAAGCCAAACATCGTGATGGGGATTAATTGTTCAGCCATGCTTAACGGTCTCAAGTCTGTTTTAACACTGAAAGCATCGGGGGAGAGGAGGAAACTGGAGGATATGAAAACAGGAATCTCCACTGAGAGGGAGGAGATGAAAGCAGACTTCTGTGTCATTGAGTCTGTTGAGCACAAATCATCGTGAGGATTAGTTTATGTTGGAGCTGTATTACACCCCCACACCCAGTCTGCGATATATAAAACACGGCTTTATGAGTTTACACCCATTTGTACAATTTGGACAGATCAGCCTTTGTTCTGGCGAGGCGCCCGCAGCAGTTTATGAACTATCTGGGTGAATGCCTCTGATTTACTGATCTTCACAGATACACAATACCAAATGCAATAAAAAGCTACTCCTATGACGTCTCCACCTTGTGGGCTTTGGCAGCTCCCTTTTGTTTTTGGACAGCAGTGATGATGGGATGGATAAGAGGTCGAGGAGCACACCGTGTTCTGATAAGGGCGAAACTCTGAGGCCAGTAGATATGAAAAATGATCTTGAGTGGGAGAAAGTGAGGGACTGTCTGTGAAGAGGACTAACATAGCAGAGAGTGTGGATTAGGATAGAAAAGGATTATATTTCAACAACTATCATACTGATTTGAATCCTCAGAAAGGATGTTATAGAGAACTGCAGGATGTTGTATTTCTGTAGAGGACCCTGAAGGCCGCATATGCCACCGCTAAGCTAAAGGCAGCTAATATTGGGCTGTAAAGGAACTACAGCACGTTCACATGACTTCACTTCACCACCGCTAAGCTAAAGGAGGCTAATGTTGGGCTATAAAGGAACTACAGCACGGTCACATGACTTCACGTCACCACCGCTAAGCTAAAGGAGGCTAATGTTGGGCTATAAAGGAACTACAGCACGGTCACATGACTTCACATCACCAACGCTAAGCTAAAGGAGGCTAATGTTGGGCTATAAAGGAACTACAGCACGGTCACATGACTTCACGTCACCACCGCTAAGCTAAAGGAGGCTAATGTTGGGCTATAAAGGAACTACAGCACGGTCACATGACTTCACGTCACCACCGCTAAGCTAAAGGTGGCTAATGTTGGGCCAAAGTTTAGTCGTCTCATTTAGACACGTGTTAGCAATCGCAGTTTTTAAATTCACCAGTGGGGTATTTACTGTACAGACCTTATTTCAGGCTAACAACCAAAAAAAGACTAAGGAAACCGTTAGGCGCTTTCATACCGGAGTACTTTTCCCCCTGAACTAGGCCGATAGGGGGCGGAGATTTGGTTTCACACCAAAAAGGACCTGGAACTAGTCCCTAGTTCCAGATCCTTTTCACCCCCAGAGAGTCCCTGATAGAGAGGTGGTACTTTCCTGAGGAGGAAATGGTTTGTGGGTGTGTCGGCCAAACTAACAATTTCTGATTGGCCGGGCGAATTGCAATCCACGTCCCGTAAAACTACGAAAATGTTTGTGAACCCAAAGCAGAAGAAGAAGAAGTGAAGTCATCGGCTTAATTTGCCTGATCCTCCCTCAGGGACTTATTCCGGTGAGAACGCGATCTGCTAGATCAGGGCTCTCCAACACGTCGATCGCGAGCTACCGGTAGCTCGCGAGCAGCTTTTCAGTAGCTCGCCGCTCGATTATCGATTATAGCGTAGTAAGGTTGCTTCTTGATTTTTCGGCCGCGGCTGGACAATAACGTTTTTTTATTTTAGAATTTTTTCTGTCACACGAATATCAAATTGCTCGGTGACGCAGTGATCAAGGAACAGACGTGACAGCAGCACAGCGACACCATACACGGACCAGTCTGCTTTCTCCACCAACACCAGTCCAGAACCAACAGCAGAATGACCCGCTCTGAATCAGGCCGTGTCGCTGCGGCTCAGAGACACACAGGGAGGGATTTGTGTTTTTTGAAAAACACTCGTTATCGTCATGTCAGGTTTTTGGTGGATTTAATCAAGTCTTGGATTGCAGAGTATGAATGTCCTCTTGCTATTTTCAGTTGATAAATACTTGTGTGACGTTTGTGAAGGCAGGAGGAAAGCTTCCGCGATCACCGTCTCCTCTCCGTTCCTCCAAACCCCGCCCCCTCCCTGAAAATAATGAGTGACAGGCTGATAGTGACCCGATAGAAACTTTATTATTCACTTAATCACTGAGATATAATGAAGCTAACTTAGTCTCATACATTCATGGGATTAATGTAACAGTAAGACAGAGAATGTAAGTGTGCACCCATATGCAGTATTTTTGTTTTTATAAAATGCTGTTGTCTGCTGTGTTCAGACTCAAGTCCTGTGTGTGATGCCACATTCAGGACATTCAGTGTCCTTTCTTTAACAGAAGGCCGTTGCTAGAAGCTGCAGCTAGACTGCAGAAGTATTAGTTTTTTGTTTTTGAGGATGGAACAATTTCACACACAGATATAGGGAGGCTAGACCTATACAATTGAATTATAATTTCATGTCAAGACGAAGAAGAAGATGAAAAAGATGGCTGAACTGTTCAGTGTCAATCCTGTGGAGATGGAGATGGAGGTTATAAAGTCTCAGCAAAACTCACAACATTTCTGGAGCCTTGTAGACCCAGAAAACTATAAGAACATTCACCAAGCAGCACTGAACACGTCTGCTTTGTTTGGTTCTACAGACCTTTGTGAAGCAGCTTTTTCTGGCATGAATGAAATCTAAATACAGAACAAGACTGACTGATGAACATTTAAATGACTCTATTGGAGTGAACCTAAGTGGGTCCAGCAGACCCCTCCATGGTGGGCTCCATGCAGCGCCATTCATCTCACTGACTGTGAAAAAGAGTGAATGCACTTATTTGACCATAAGTGCACGATGCTTGCAAGGTGGTGATTAAGGACATGTATGTGAATTCTCAGTGAAATACTCACTATGTGGGCCATAATAATATGTGAGACATTTTCGTTTTCTTGGACCTTGATGTGAAGTTAAGATTTGTGATAAGCTTTATTGCAATTTCGTACGTGTACAAAAGTATAGCTTAATTCAACTGATGAGGGCTATGTGAATAAATGTATGCGATGCAAGTAGCTCTTGGCCACTTTCATTTTTTCAAAGTAGCTCTCAGATGAAGAAAGGTTGGAGACCCCTGTGCTAGATAGTTCGAAGGACTAAAGAGTTCGGAGGGAACAAGTACCGGGGACAAGTACCGGCTAAGTACTTGGTGTGAAAGCGGCTATTGACTTCCAGCGCTTAAATTATGACTCATTCCTGCACCACTCTATGTTTAAAAACAGCAACTCTTTGCACCTACTGACCAACAATAGCACACATCACAAAATCTACAGTGGGCAAGGTGTTTATCGAAGATGCCAATTCATGTTGACGCAACAAACAACAACTAATAGCTTACTAGGCAAAGGAAAACAAGATTAAACAACATATATCATACATAATACATCGGCAAATTGTAGTGGAAGACACCACCTGACGCTCCTCTCCACAAAGGAAGACATGGAAATGTTGGATTTATAAAAGCGCTCGTGGGCAGATTTGCCTTTTCAGAGACAGGTTGGCCCAATTAGAGATGTGGAGGACAAAGAAGACCAACACCTGAGTGAGTATGTGTGTGTGTGTGTGTGTGTGTGTGTGTGTGTGTGTATGTGTGTGTGTGTGTGTGTGTGTGTGTGTGTGTGTGTGTGTGTGCGTGTGTGCGTTCCCGCAGGCATCTTCAGTTTTCAAGGATACGTTTCTTCCCATGGCAACTATCCCTTTATGTTTCTTTCATAAAGCACGCACACCGACACATGACGCACCGCATCACTGAGGCACCGTGGGGATGTCATTGACTTCACAAGGACACACACACACACACACACACATAATCTCCATATTTAAGAGGCGGAAAAGAGAATGTTTGCACTATATATCACTTATCTTCAACTAACAACTATCTTCCTCAATGTTCAGTATCAATGAAAAGGCCGATTACTTTTTACATCAATCGTTCAATCTATAAGACAGAAAGTATGAAGAAATGTCCCTCCCAGTTCCTAAAAGTTCAAAGATAACGATATTAAACCTAGAAAAAGGAGAAAATCTACATTTTTGTGAGGCCGAAAACAGCACTTTCTCCCCTTTATGTGTAAAATATGACTTTTTGATAATCAGAATAGGGTCAGTTGTGTTTTGAGTGGAGAATATCTTTTAATTATGTAATAACATGACAGCAGAAAAGATTACAGTCATATAAACTTGAAAATAACGTAATCGATGAATTGGTTTGTTCCTAAATTGACAGCAAATGACTCCTTTTCGCTCGACAGTGTAGCGAACATGCTAACACAACTTATTAATGTATTATTTATAGTGTAGAATATATAGAAAAACCTTGTATGACATATATATTTCCACCAAAGAAAGCCCAGGCTCATATCTGACCAGGAAATGTCACCAGAATCAGAATACGTCATTTATCCCGGGGGGAAATTGGATATCGAGCCCACTGTTAACCAAATGAGGAAGAGGAGGAGGAGGAAGAGCCACACATGCTCTGCTCCAACAGGGAAAGTCCTCTCCAGATTCCAACTCCCAGCATGAGTCAGAGGTCAGGTGCTCCAATGATAACACGGGAGCCCGGGGATTGTCCACCAAAAGGTTGACGTAACCACATTTCTTGATAAGCAAAATATTTTCATGATTCACTGATAATTTATGAGAGTAATTTGAGGTGAATTCCCATGAAAATGCTTCACAGTAACAGGAACGACCATGTCCAGAATGAAAAACTCTAACCTTTGCTATTGATGGAAACCAGTTTTTAAACATATAAAAAGCATGACCAGAACCAGACAAAACTGCATTCCGGGCATCCCAAAAAAGAGGACACATTCTGCTCATTTTCAGGTTCATATCAGTATGTAGTGTCTCTACTTTAAAGAGTCCTCTCCTGCTGATGTTCAGGTGTATATCAGTATGTAGTGTCTCTACTTTAAAGAGTCCTCTCCTGCTGATGTTCAGGTGTATATCAGTATGTAGTGTCTCTACTTTAAAGAGTCCTCTCCTGCTGATGTTCAGGTGTATATCAGTATGTAGTGTCTCTACTTTAAAGAGTCCTCTCCTGCTGATGTTCAGGTGTATATCAGTATGTAGTGTCTCTACTTTAAAGAGTCCTCTCCTGCTGAGGTTCAGGTGTATATCAGTATGAAGTGTCTCTACTTTAAAGAGTCCTCTCCTGCTGATGTTCAGGTGTATATCAGTATGTAGTGTCTCTACTTTAAAGAGTCCTCTCCTGCTGATGTTCAGGTGTATATCAGTATGTAGTGTCTCTACTTTAAAGAGTCCTCTCCTGCTGATGTTCAGGTGTATATCAGTATGTAGTGTCTCTACTTTAAAGAGTCCTCTCCTGCTGAGGTTCAGGTGTATATCAGTATGAAGTGTCTCTACTTTAAAGAGTCCTCTCCTGCTGATGTTCAGGTGTATATCAGTATGTAGTGTCTCTACTTTAAAGAGTCCTCTCCTGCTGATGTTCAGGTGTATATCAGTAGGTAGTGTCTCTACTTTAAAGAGTCCTCTCCTGCTGATGTTCAGGTGTATGACAAAACTATGACGTGAAACTTGCAGAAAGAAGGAGTCATGGTGCTTCATTTCACCAAATAAAGATAATCAAGGATCTGAAGAACAGAGCTGCGTGTAATGTCTGTAAAATTATCATTTTTAGTAAGTGTGGAAACTCCAGCTCATCTTATCAATTCCCATTCATAGTAACTGATAACACTTATAATCCTGATCAGATAAAACACAAACCACAAGGAATTTAGTTTGGTTTCTGCAATAAAGCTTTCATTATATGCAGGAATCCTGAAGTCACATGGAAGACCTTTCAAGACCCTTTCCGTACATTTTAAGACCTCATCGCCACTTGGAGTTCTAACCGGTTACCTTGGCGACACACTTTACCTCACATTGACTATATACAGTATTGATTGTCCTTCCTCCTTATCTTCCAACCATTTGGACGCAGACTTGCATTTCCCCATAACGATGTTGTTTAACAACCGGCGTAAACGGACCTTCGCGCTATCAAGCAGTGAGCGTGCGATGTCCTGTTCAGATGACGTCAAACCCAACGGGATGCCATCAATAAACTACACAGAATCACACTACACACCTACGCAATGATTACATTCAGGCAGACTGTGGAATACAACCTCTTTGGACCATTTATATACTTATTGAAAACAAGCTACAAAATGTCATACCTTGGAAAATGCCCTTTAATACTTTTTAATAGCCTTAACTTTCACTAAATTGATTTATCAACTTTTAATACTTTTTAAGACCCCGCAGACCCCCTGTTGTATGTCTGATTGACATCGAGGTGGCGTATAACTGTATCTTAATTACTTTAAACAACAATAATCTCAGTTTTGGCAACAAATCTGATCCCGAGTGTTGAGTGTGATATATAAGCGTGTTTCTGTTGAGTGTGTGAGGATGAACAGTTGTGTGGTTATGACTGATACAGCACAGATGGATCGCTGATTTAAACGTGGACTTGGATGTTAAGAAATTATGCTGCAGGCCTTTCGCCATAAATAAGATTCATTAAGACGCGGATTAATGCTCATTTCATATTATCGCCATCTTTTCTCATCAGGGCACTTTCTGAATGAATCAATACTGGTCTTGGCGGTGATTATAGCTGATGGATCAGAGCCGGGCCGCCCTCTTAATGTGCCGATGCTCCATCAACATGACTCCGGATCACTCTTATTCATCATAATAGGGAAGGACATGGGGCTTATGGAAACCTTCGCTTCCCCGCAGCATCGTTAAGGTGAGCGATGGAGGATATAGGCTGTCACTCCGCCTCACAGTCACTCATCAGAGGAGGAGGAATCATGTTCAGAAGGTCTCTCTTTCATTAATCCACACACTGAAGGAAGGCGACCTACTGAAAACATAAGTGACCTTGGGATAACACACACACAGGGAAACAGATTTTCTCGACAGACATTAGTCTTTTCCGCCCGTGTTTATTCCTGCATGGATCACATAGTGGAAGATGTGAGCCAGATGCTCGGCTGTCTGCAGACTAGACTGCGTTACCCAACACTGCAACTGAACCACGCATTCTCTGGCAACCGGTGCACTTGTAAAGAAATAAATCCCACACATTTGGAATCAGAAAACCTTACTATAGGACTTTAATGAGCCAACGTTGAGGTAGTGATAAAGACAGACATGCTAGCGGGGCTTTCTGTGTGTTTTAGGAAGATAGCATTCTACAGATTCCTCTGAAGAGACCCTTAGCTAATAGGAAAACCTTTATTATATCACCACATTCCTCCCTAGCCTGTTACAAAATGGGTGCTCAATCACCTTGGAAAGAAGCGCTTTAAGGCTTGTACAGTGAGGAGACACTGCCATCTGCAGGCCAGCGAGAGACCTCCAGAAAATGCAAACAAACTGAGGTGGCTTTATGAGACGTGAACAGTGTGTGCTCTGGAGCAAAATAACACTGTGTGCTCTGTATGCCACCTTGATGCTATATTTTAAATGATATCATAATAATTAAAGCATTAAACTACAGTCAATATTTATTCAAGCTCACAATCCACTTTACTACTTTAAAGGACTACTTAAAGCGAGTATCTCTGTAGTCCGGGTTAAACTGAACGAATGATTTAAAAAGGACAGTATGAACAATACAATGGATAAAAAAGGGCTAAAATAGGACTTTATTCTCCATGGTTCTTTCCGTAATAGGCTTAATAAACTGCTTATATATATATATATATAAAATCTAAATGTATAGTCAGTACAAAAAAACATGTACCAATTTCTCTTTTTTGTTTATTACTGTATTGATGTTTACCCAGAAAACACATTGTATTGGTGTCATCTAAAAGATTTGCAATGACATCGTTATATATTTCGTTAAATACGACACTGTTGATGCCAAGCGAGATTTCAGAACGAGACTTCCTGAGTTAGACGAGACAAGAGAGAGTAAAGTGTTATTTTTAGGCTCCTTTCCATCATTTTGTCAGACAGATAGCAATCTGAGGCTTTCAGCGGTCGACTTAAACATTTAACAGACGTATATTTTGACGTTGCACTATTACACGGAATGAAAACATAGCAGCTGCCAATTATTGGACTACTTTCAAAACATTTTTAAACCTACTTAGCCTTAAGAGACAAAATCATGGGAAAATAAGGTCCCGTTTAAATACAAAAACACCCCTTTAACATGACGTCGCACTATTTCATAGAAGGATAAAACTGCAGTTAATCAGCCGTTTATTACTGGACCAATTTCAAAAAGCGCATTTAGAAACTAAAAACATGGGAAAATAAGGTCCCGTTTAAATACAAAAATCCCCCTTTAACTGAGAGAATCACCTGGATGTCATGCGTCCTAAAGGACATTCCTTCACTGAGGGAGGGGGGATCATTAATTGCCCCTGGTGGCGTTTTTATGGAGTTTTGGAAATGGCTGGATGGCTGCAGTAAAGCAAAAGAAAACGATGGAAGAAAGAGAGTCGACAGAGACTGAGTGTGGAGAGAGACCCCATGAGGGCACCACCTTCATCAGTTCAGAGAACATATGGATGTCTGCCTCACATCTGAGCCCCCGGGGTCAAAGAGAGAATATATCAGCACACTGACAAACATAAATCTCAGAGCGCTGAGCCACCCATCGTCAGCAAACCAGGCTAAATTAAATCTCTTATAACATGGATTTTATTTAATATATGAGGTCGCTCAGCTGCAACAAAGCTGACGCTAAACGAGGAGATTTCTCTCGTTAAAAATGGGTTGTCTGGAAGTAATTTGAACAAGATAAATCAATGTGTCCCCTCTAATGTTGAAATTATAGTTTGAGCACTTAACTCCAGTATGGATGATCACACAGCACAAGTGTTGTTGTGTTCATGATGACTTTTGCCGCGGCACTGAATGTGACAAGCTAACATGCAATGTTGGCTAGATTTAAAAGTGATTGTTTAGTTGCTAAATCCAAAACATCCACATTTCAATACCACAAACACACTGAAGCACCGGTGGACTTGCAACTCTAGGATAAAAGGAGTTTTTGTCAATGGAAGCTATGAAAGGCTAAGAGGTAAAACTGTCCAAATGTTCCTAGCGTACCACTAATGAAGATATTTAAGCTGTCTGAAATACTTCACTGGATTTAGCTGAGACTTCTACCCAAAGTGATTTACAAAAGGTGCATTCAGCCATGAAGAAGCACAATCAAAAGAGCAAGAATCCTGCAGGAACATGAGCTCCACATGTACTCAATTCATCCGTAGCAGCACATAGCTTAGCTTCATGCTGTTACGTTTCTAAAAACTGATGTAGGTAATACTGTGATGGGGAGAAGTACCTCATATAATCCCACTTCTAAAACATACAATCTATCCCTTTGAAGCTGTGGATCAAGAGGAGATAAGACATGTGTAACCTGCAGAGTTTCAGGTGAATAATGAGGCGAATTATCTACAAATGTTGCAGTAGTTCAAACGTAAGTAAATAGGATTTGCAGCTTTAGTTTGGAAGTAGCACAAGAATCCAAACACCGAAACAAATGTGGGTCGAGATCAGTGTTTCTCATACCAAGGACCACTTAACCAATACACACCTAACTTCCCAAATATCCCAAAACAAAAAGATCTGCTTCCCACTCCAACAGTTCATAACAAATGACAGCCTAATAATGACAGCTTAACGTGACCTATATCGCCTCGTTCACACATTGAATCAACAACACAACTACGGATTCTACAAGCATTTCGTTCATATGCGATTTAATATAATTCCGAGCCGACAGACTCACAGATCGTTGGCTACTGAGAGAAATGCAAAAAACACACCGCTTGAAGTACGAAACAAACCTCCACTGCCACCTATACTAGTCATTTTTAAACAATTTGAGAAACCCTTTGAATTTATCATTTATTTATTTCAAATGTGACATTTTACCAATATACTCACGGGCTTCTAGGGTCTCGCTCACGGACCACCAGAAGTCCGCACACCACATTTTGAGAAACACTGGTCTAGTTTCAACAAACAACACAAACACCCTTGATTTGGTGTCTCTTTGGCACAGCTACTAATGACCTGAGAATATGTGTCCCTTCAGCTCAGCGTTGAGTGTGTGTCTCACCTTTGGTTGAACATGCCTCTGAAGTTGTAGTTGGCTCTGTAGTTGGGCATGGGTTTAGGGTCCAGAGGGCGGTAGATGGCCGGCTCCCCTCTCTTCATGGCCAGACCGTTCAGCTCCACTGTGGGTGTTATACTGCCTAAAGACAGTCAAACACACGCATGAGAATCAGGGGTAGACATTAAGGGTAAGATTCCACTGGCCCGGTAACCTCTGGCCCGGAGCAGTCGTCCAAAAAATCAACTAATAATGAAGAAAATTAGCAATAGTAATTTATGCACAAACTACATTACTACTTGTTCTACAACATTTGAATCATCAGTTCTTCCTCATTTTCCTCAATTGTTCATATTTGGTTTATTAAAATGATTATATTGTAGTCATTGTAAAAAAAACACTGCTATTATTATGAGTATTATTATTTGTATAATGCGCTTTCTGCCTTCCTGTCATCAGGAGTTAGAAATGTAATGGCTATGTAGCAGATTAGATTAGAACTGCTGGGACATTTCCCTATAGCGAATATACCTTTATATTCTCTTCACTTACTTGTCAGCATAGGTCGGCATTGATGTACAGAGCCGACAAAGGACCGTGTTTATATTGGCATCATGTTGAAGCCAACTCCATCCATCAAGCTGGCTGAAACTTTCTCTCCCTCTTCTTCTCATACTCCCTGTCACTCTCCTTTAACTCCTCCGGTGACATTCTTTTATTTGAAGATTGTTTTTTGCACGGCGCTTGGCCGGTTACCGCTGGTATTAAAAACATTTTGGCGAATGGTTAGGTGGCGAGAAAGTCTGTAGTGAAGGAGCGCGCTCTCGCTCTGCAGCAAACAGCTATTTGCTTTTCACCCAACAACGACAACCGCCTCACGAAACGCTATGTTGTAGCGTTAATAAACAAAACAATTTAACTAAATTGCTAGTCAAAATACCGATACCACAGGACCATTTTTTTTTTTTAAAGCAATATTTTTAGTGGCCCGAGCGGGCAAGTGGAAAGTACGTTACGCTGGCTGGGGTGTCTAAATAGTGCTTCCGGGCCAGCGGGCCATTTATAATGTTGAGCCCTGAGAATATGTGTACATTAAAAGCATGTTTTAATATGAGAATGTGTGTAGCCTACAAATGGGTTATTTCAAAATACCCAGTGGCTTTAGAGCTTCACCTAGACCAGTGTTTCTCAAACTTTTTCATACCAAGGACCACTTAACCAATAAAAAAACACTAACACCTAACTCCACAAATATCCCAAAACACATCGTTTTTCTAGAACAGATTACAAATCGCCTGAAAATGGTACAAACAGGTGGCAACATGTGTGGCGAAGGTGTTGCACTGGGCTATATCATGCAAGAGAAAGTGAAACTTAAGCTCGCTCCATTGCGGAGATATTCCCGCGAGAGTGCGGAAAACTTAAATTTATTTATTTCAAATGTGAAATGTTACCAATATACTCACGGACCACTAGGGGGCGCTCGAGAAGCACTGACCTAGACCTAGACCCATTAAAAGCCAAGCATTGTGATTAATAATGAAAGGATTATAAAGGCTGCACAGAAAAAGGAACTGACTGTGTGACACCCCAACATAATATAATATGGCCTCTTTAAAATGAGACATTCTTCACAAGTATATTGGACTGTATTATTGTAATATGTAGGATGACCTTAAATATAACCCATCTTGTTTTTAACTTTTGTTATACCTGTGTTATTTACATTCTCAGTGTTATTATTGATTTGATTTTTATACGTTTTGTTTTCATATTCTCACGTTGAATTTCTTGGATTTGAGACCTTCTACATGTTGTTACCCCTTGTTAAAGAAACTGTTCATCTAAAATGGAGTACTAATGGAGGTAAAGAGGAATGGGAGAAAATAACTAATAAAGAATAAGTAAAAAACAAAGCCAACCATTGACAAAGAATGTATGAAAAGTGTCTAATATCTGCAGATAACATCTTAAAACTGCAAGATACGATACTCTCTGAAGCTCCAAATCTCCATGTTTTTATATGAGAATGTCTGCAGCCTACAAATGACTTATTTAAAAAATACCCTGTGGCTTTAGAGCTTCACCTAGAGGCCAAACTCCTGCAGGAGAACATCTGAAACGCTTCATTACTGGAGACAGAACGTCATTTACCGCTTTTCTTACAACCTTATCCTTAGCCTAGGCTCTCTTTGTGATTACACTTTCACAATAAGAGTCGTTACGTCCAAAGCTGCTTTCTGAAGAGATATATGAGGCCTCCACTTCTCCCTATACACACTTTTACACCTCCACACACTTAAGCTCCAGAAAACAAACAGTAGAGGGCACTAATGAACTTCAGGGAACAGCTTTTGACATGTGGTAGTGAGAGTTATACCCTTTTCCCACAGAATAGGCCCATATACAGTGTGCATGTTCCTCCACACAGGAAACCCTCAAAAGCACTTAGCGGTTGTGGTTCCAGTTAAAAGACTAACAAATGTTATATGAGGTTAAATGATGTATAAGTGTGTTGTTTTAATTGTGTTTTTATTTATTTCTATGTTTCTAGGAAAAGCGCTCTATAAATAAAATGCATTTATTATTATTAAATAATGTAATTCTTACTCATTTTAAATACCATTTTGTATAATATTAGCAATTCCAGGTCAAACACACAGTAGTTTTAAAAGAAACCCTTCGCTTGTGTATATTTAGTGATTTCAATTTGTTGTAGTCAGAGATGGCAAAAGTACTCGCATCCTTTACTCAAGTAGAAGTACAGATACTCGTGTTTAAAAATACTCTGGTAAAAGTAGAAGTACTGACTAAACTTCTTTACTCAAGTGAAAGTAAAGAGGCTTTGAAATGTACTTCAGTAAAAAGTACCCATAACTAGCAGCTGTTTTAAAGAGTACCTGACCTCCCTTTATATTAAACACACATTCAAACTAAAGGAACCAGCTGTTTGGAAAATGAGAGAAGTAGAAAGTTCAGGTATTTGTGTTCAACATGTAATAAGTAGAAAGTACAGATATTTGTGTTCAACATGTAAGAAGTAGAAAGTACAGGTATTTGTGTTCAACATGTAAGAAGTAGAAAGTACTGGTATTTGTGTTCAACATGTAAGAAGTAGAAAGTACTGGTATTTGTGTTCAACATGTAAGAAGTAGAAAGTACTGGTATTTGTGTTCAACATGTAAGAAGTAGAAAGTACAGGTATTTGAGTTCAACATGTAAGAAGTAGAAAGTACAGGTATTTGAGTTCAACATGTAATAAGTAGAAAGTACAGATATTTGTGTTCAACATGTAAGAAGTAGAAAGTACAGGTATTTGTGTTCAACATGTAAGAAGTAGAAAGTACAGGTATTTGAGTTCAACATGTAATAAGTAGAAAGTACAGATATTTGTGTTCAACATGTAAGAAGTAGAAAGTACAGGTATTTGTGTTCAACATGTAATAAGTAGAAAGTACAGATATTTGTGTTCAACATGTAAGAAGTAGAAAGTACAGGTATTTGTGTTCAACATGTAAGAAGTAGAAAGTACTGGTATTTGTGTTCAACATGTAAGAAGTAGAAAGTACTGGTATTTGTGTTCAACATGTAAGAAGTAGAAAGTACAGGTATTTGAGTTCAACATGTAAGAAGTAGAAAGTACAGGTATTTGAGTTCAACATGTGAGAAGTAGAAAGTACAGGTATTTGTGTTCAACATGTAAGAAGTAGAAAGTACAGGTATTTGTGTTCAACATGTAAGAAGTAGAAAGTACAGGTATTTGTGTTCAACATGTAAGAAGTAGAAAGTACAGGTATTTGTGTTCAACATGTGAGAAGTCAAAGTCAAAAGTCGTCAGAAAAACAAGTAGTGGAGTAAAGTACTGATACCAGAAACATGTACTTAAAGAGCCTGTGACAGCATCCCAACAACTGTTGTGCAATGAAATATTGGGCTACTAGTCATCTCGAACCGTCAGTTTAAAAAAGAAGGTGCGATACCGTTCCGATAAAATCAATAATTTCGAACATCGCGGGGAAATTCCTTCGAGTCATTTTGAAGTTTTGGGGGAAGCCGGAAGTGACGTCAATGCGGGAACGCTTCACTGTGCAGTGAGAGAGCCAAACACGGACAAAGTGTGTTGTCATGTGTAGAAATGGTGAATTACTGAGTTTAGGCACGTTAATAACGTTTTAATGAAGTTGACTACAGTATATTCATATTTGTCAGTGCTTTCATGTCAATTCGGCGAACATAAACATAAATGATCGTGGTGAAGATGATGATTAAATTAGGATTACAAATCGGTAGTGAGAGCTGCTGAATTTCCTCCCGTAGGATGTGATATAAAAACAAATCGATTATTTTTGTAGTTGTAAACTCAAGTGGATGAAACTACATTTATTAGTGCTTTCATGTCAATTCGGCGAACATATGATACATTAAATGATCGTGAGGATGATGAGTAAAAATCGTTTGTTTGAGCCGGTCTGCATTTCCTGATGAGAAAACAAACCGATGCTTCTTGTAGTTGTAGTACACCAACGTGGATTAAACGTGTGTTTTTTTTACCACAATGTTGGGAAATTAATGGATAAAATGCACGATTATTATTATTATTATTATTATTCCCACTCCGATCGGGACACTAGGTCCACCGTTTCCCCGCAGCGAGGCTCCCCCCGTTGATAGTTTACGTGGGCTGGGTGCAGTGGCGGACTGGCCAACGGGACGATCGTACCGAAGTGGGCCGGTCGGATAAGTCACTAGCACATCCCCCACTCCCCCCATTGACAACTTACTAGCGGTACCGAAGTGGGCCGGTCGAGAGTCCCGGGATGACTTTTATTCCCAGTCCACCACTGGTTACATGACCGTATGATCGCCCATATTGACGCACCTAATTCCTAAACTTCTAACAGATACAACATAAACCGATCCTTCAGCCTCATATGAGCTCTCAGACACGTTCAAAATTAAACTGTCCTCGCTGTCTGAGCTTGCTGCTGTGTGCGCCATCGTGCGTTTACATGCAGATGCTGGGATCCTGAACGGTGCAGCTGGAGCGCTGTGCCCGCAATGACGTCACACATCATTTGGCGGGACTTGAAGAATCCCCGAGAAGATCCAGAAAATGGTCAACATTGAAGGGCAGATTAATGGTTATCAAAGTACAAATATCCAAAATCAGTTCAGTAACGGTTTTCAAGGGGACAATATTTACTCAAATTGATGGGTTTGGATGATGGGGGAAACCCGTGTCACAGGCTCTTTAAGTACAGTAACAAAGTATTTGTACTCCACTACTTCCCACCTGGTAGTAGTTGTGTTTTAGTACCTGGGTTGCTGTTGATGTCCACTTTGGGGCAGCGGGGTGCGGGCCTTGGCAGGACGCTCTCCTCCAGAGCTTTAGCAGCTGTGGAGTGCTGAGACTTCTTGATGCTCGTTCCCTCCGCCTCCCACAGCTGATCCCCCAGAGTCAGCTGCACCGTGAAGATCTGCAGGGGACACACGGGAAACTACATTACCCACAATCCCTCTGGAGACACATGGTAGGAGCATGAACAATAATCATTTATGAAAAGTCTCAAACAACGTCAAGGGAACCAATAGATATGAAATAAATAGGATTGAACATAATCCCTAGACCTTTTGAATTATATTCCAATTTTTACACTAGATTCAATTGTTCTGATATTTAAACAAATAAAACAAGTGCTATTTCTTTGGTTTGACAAGAGATGGAAGGAAATACCAGATCTACTGATATTAGTCAAACCACAGGAAACTACATTACCCACAATCCCTCTGGAGACACATGGTAGGAGCATGAACATGATCCCTAGACTTTTTAACTCATATTCCAACTTTTAAAATAGATTAAATTGTCGTGATATAAAGATGGAAGGAAATACCAGATCTATCACAGCACTAATGGAACTACATTACCCACAATGCCTCTGGAGACACATGGTAGGAGTATGACCTTTTAAATCATATGCCAACTTTTAAAATAGATTAAATTGTCGTGATATAAAGATGGAAGGAAATACCAGATCTACTGATATTAGTCAAAACAGAATGTCCTGTGTTTCCTCACCTTAGCGTGTGCGGGGCCTCTCTCGTTGAGGAGCTTGTACTGCGGTTGGATCCGGTTGAAACGGGCTAACTCATTCACCAAACACATCGGAGTTTTCTCTTTAGGGTTTGCCATGTTCTCCTGGGGCGGGCCTGAAGAGAACACATTTCATTCAGAGGAACGGCACCAGAAACACAACGGGATGCCTGGACTATCATCATGGACTGATAGACACATTACACGAGATAGTAGAGTTCATTTTGTGGAGCATGTAGGTCAAAAATGCATAATCGCTTGAAGAAATTCACATTTGAAGACGCTGAAGAGATGTTAAGACTTCATTATTAGAAATCAAATCAATGAATCACTTTGTTTTACATTTGAAGCTTCTTTTGAGGTGTTCGATTGACATAAAATGTAAATATCAACATTATCTCTCGAGCTTCCTTCTCCTCCCCACATCCCATAATAAGCGTTTGGTTACCTGGCGATGTGGCAGACACAGGGTCGTCCCCATATCCGCCTGCAGGAGCGGGGCAGGCGGAGGTGGGGGGGCCGTTGAGGGCGGGGTGCAGACCGAGCGCTGCGGGGCTGGCCGCGGCCGGGGGGGGGGCTCCGGGGGCGGGGCCAGGACCAGCCAGGGCTGCTGAGGTCTGAACTTTCACTTGAGCCATGCTCTATTCCTGCAGGAAGACACACGCAGCATTATTAACACACGTATAGGGTCATACAGCAAAATGGCTAGTTACTTAACTGTACAAAATCTAAATGTTATCTTTAATTTGATAGCGCTTTTCCTAATCAATCAATTAACAACTTTATTAATCCCGCAAGGGGCAATTGGTTATGAGCATCTTATGTCTTGTTTATACATATTTTTATATATATTTTTATTTTTGTATTCGGGAGTGTGGGAAACTGTATTTCCATCTCTCCGTCTGTACACACAAACTGAAAGATTGACAATAAAGTTGACTTTGAAGACAGGCAGGAACATACAGGAAGAAAGCACACAATAAATAGCTCATCGCATCACAATAAATAAGTTGGTAAATAATCAAGTTAAATCATGAATTTAGAAGTTTGAGTGCAGAATGAATGATTTTGAAAAGTGATTTGTCTCAAGAGCAGGTAGAGCTTATCTAATCTCTACCTGCTCTTAAGATAAATGGCTTTTCAAAATCATTCATTCTGCACTCAAACTCAAAGACGCTTATTGTAACACTTATAGTCAAAGTCATATAGGGATGCAGGATTTGGAAAAAACAACAAACAGCAATTATTTAGACTGATATTGCGATTACTAAATGATTTAATATAAAAGAATGAATAAAGATGTTTTATTAAGTCAGGAATATGATTTGAAGTATTCTTCTGCGAATCCAAAATACATATTAACATATTTTACCTGTAACAAATATTGCACCTCCTGCAATTTCAATATTTCACTAACCCATATTGTGATTTTAATTACATTTTGATTATTCTTTAGCCCTAATGTCACTTACACTGAACAAAAATATAAACGCAACACTTTTGTTTTAAGCTCCCATTTTTCATGAGATGAACTCAAAGATCTAAAACATTTACACAAAATAACCATTTCTCTCAAATATTGTTCACAAATCTGAAAAAATCTGTGATAGTGAGCACTTCTCCTTTGCCGAGATAATCCATCCCACCTCACAGGTGTGGCATATCAAGATGCTGATTAGACAGCATGATTATTGCACAGGTGTGCCTTAGGCTGGCCACAATAAAAGGCCACTCTGAAAGTTTTATCACACAGCACAATGCCACAGATGTCGCAAGTTTTGAGGGAGCGTGCAATTGGCATGCAGACAGCAGGAATGTCCACCAGAGCTGTTGCCCGTGAATTGAATGTTCATTTCTCTACCATAAGCCGTCTCCAAAGGCGTTTCAGAGAATTTGGCAGTACATCCAACCGGCCTCACAACCGCAGACCACGTGTAACCACACCAGCCCAGGACCTCCACATCCAGCATGTTCACCTCCAAGATCGTCTGAGACCAGCCACTCGGACAGCTGCTGCAACAATCGGTTTGCATAACCAAAGAATTTCTGCACAAACTGTCAGAAACCGTCTCAGGGAAGCTCATCTGCATGCTCGTCGTCCTCATCGGGGTCTCGACCTGACTCCGGTTCGTCGTCGTAACCGACTTGAGTGGGCAAATGCTCACATTCGATGGCGTCTGGCACGTTGGAGAGGTGTTCTCTTCACGGATGAATCCCGGTTTTCACTGTTCAGGGCAGATGGCAGACAGCGTGTGTGGCGTCGTGTGGGTGAGCGGTTTTCTGATGTCAATGTTGTGAATCGAGTGGCCCATGGTGGTGGTGGGGTTATGGTATGGGCAGGCGTATGTTATGGACGACGAACACAGGTGCATTTTATTGATGGCATTGTGAATGCACAGAGATACCGTGACGAGATCCTGAGGCCCATTGTTGTGCCATTCATCCACGACCATCACCTCATGTTGCAGCATGATAATGCACGGCCCCATGTTGCAAGGATCTGTACACAATTCCTGGAGGCTGAAAACATCCCAGTTCTTGCATGGCCAGCATACTCACCGGACATGTCACCCATTGAGCATGTTTGGGATGCTCTGGATCGGCGTATACGACAGCGTGTTCCAGTTCCTGCCAATATCCAGCAACTTGGCACAGCCATTGAAGAGGAGTGGACCAACATTCCACAGGCCACAATCAACAACCTGATCAACTCTATGCGAAGGAGATGTGTTGCACTGCGTGAGGCAAATGGTGGTCACACCAGATACTGCCTGGTTTTCGGACCCCCCCAGACCCCCCCAATAAAGCAAAACTGCACGTTTCAGAGTGGCCTTTTATTGTGGCCAGCCTAAGGCACACCTGTGCAATAATCATGCTGTCTAATCAGCATCTTGATATGCCACACCTGTGAGGTGGGATGGATTATCTCGGCAAAGGAGAAGTGCTCACTATCACAGATTTTTTCAGATTTGTGAACAATATTTGAGAGAAATGGTTATTTTGTGTTTATAGAAAATGTTTTAGATCTTTGAGTTCATCTCATGAAAAATGGGAGCAAAAACAAAAGTGTTGCGTTTATATTTTTGTTCAGTGTATAATCGTGCATCATCATCACACCTGCATTTCTCTGCATGTGTGTGAACATTATTGGGCAGCATCAGAACATCCAACGGCTCACTTTGACAGACTTCTGCGTGCTAACGGACTTCAAACTGTGCGGCCCTCGGCCTATCTCACATTCTGATCCACTGGCAGCGAACACAGCGCACAATGAAGCTTTATCTGAAGGAGCTTTGCTCGTGTTTCTGCCGCTAAGCTCCCCGGAAAGGAAGAGAATCCTGCGAGCAAGACAATGGATGTTCAATCGCTTCTGATTTGAGAGCAAAGTGAGGTACAAAGGCCGGCATCACATCCACTGAGACGAGGGTCCAACAACATTTACTTCCTAATCTTTCTGAGCATGCACGCAATATTTTGGTGAATCTAAACACACTTTGCAAGAGAAACACAATGTGCCACCATGTCTTATATGAATGTAACATGCAATAAATCGATTAAAAAATGTACAAAGTTCATTCATCTGTTTATCAATATTCTAATTACTGTATATAGACTATTCTGCACAGTTTCTATCATATTCTGTTTCTATTATATTCTATTTACTTGCACTATTTTATCTGTGTTATTGTGTTGCACTGTTGGAGGAGCCTGTGACCTAATATTCTCATGGTCATAACTACACTGTAGCTATGCACACATGACAATAAAAGCCTTGAAACATCACAACATCTCGCCAGGAAAGCTCCACTCCTGGTTCACATTAATAAGAGGCTGCAGACACTGAAGGGAAATGAGGGGAATTCTTTTCACGTCCTCACAGAGGTCAGCTGCTCTCCTGGAGAGAAGACAGCCTGCAGTGCACACTTTGTGAGATGCTCGCTTTGAACCCTAACCCTCCAGGTGATGGGCAATACCTGAAATACCTCAAGTGAGTGCTAATTTAGGCAATAGTTAGAATGCAAACAGGTGTTAAACCCAACATAAGGACAGTTTTCAGGTGTTTTCATGAGCTTCACTCTGAAAGTATGGAATAATGGTGATGCATGCCCATTGTTTACACCTGAACACCATACTAGGACTGGTGTAAACAACAGAGCAGTTGTATGCCCATAAAAAATAACCTAAAATGCTATTTTTACTCTGCTCTGTGACCTTAATTCATTGCATGCTGTCTGTTTGGATCTGCGTGCATACTGCTATTCTCAGTCTGCCTTGCTTTTCTTTCACGGCAACATGCATGCGAAGTAAAGTGAATTCAATGCACGGTGGTCCCGCACAGTAACTTGAATAAGGAGGTGGTGTGTTCACTGACACAGCCTGTCTGCAAGCCCCTACACTACAGCTTAGCAACAAGCTAACGTTACCAACGAGAAAACGACATTTCCTGCACATGTCAGCTGCTAAAAACAAAGCAGCAGAATTGGAAAGCATGCATACTGTCATGGGCATGTCAGTGGGGTTTCTCCCAGTGAATTTAGAGTAGAAATCCCCCCTGGAAAGGCTAGTTTAGCCGGTTAACGCTCATCATGGCTGATCGGCCGAGCACCCCTCTGCTAGCATCCACATACCGCCCCATCCTCCACCAAAGTATGCAGGATTTCAGGCCTAAAAACGGGATTTACAGACTGGCAAAAGCGTGGACAATAACCCAAAGACTGTAAATCAACACAGGGACAAACATTTGAGTGTATTTGTTACCTTTGTCCAGGGCCAGACCCCAGTTACACCTCCGACATTGGCAAACACTAAAGAGAACTGGATGGAAGAGGGGCAGACCAACTTATTTGTCTGGATACATATTACAAATTCGCCACTTTAAAGCTAAATGACTGGTTATTTAACATATGTCATGTGTTAGGTGTGTGTTTTATCCATGTGGTTAGTGCTAAGCATAGTGTATCGCTAACGTGCCTTCATTACCGTTTAACGTGAATCCTGAATGAATCGGACACCCCCGCGGCGCTGGGAATGGTTCAGTCCGGGTTAGCTTGAAGCTGGGTAACTTTGATTCAGAATACAAATACATTTTTTTAAGTGATTAAATCATTTGATTTTACAATATATAATCTTATTTTTAACAAATAGAATAAATGTGTATTAACAATTAAAAAATATAATATTATTAAAATCATGAAATATCTCAAAAATAAATAATCAATAAATACTTGTTTTATTAGTATAGTTAATCAAAAATCAAGAGTATTTATTGAAACACCGTGCATACATGCATTATTAAGAATTATTTTTATTCTGTATATATTAAAAATTGAAATAACAAACAACTGTATATGTCTTTACTAATTATTATATCTACATTGTGATAGGCTACTCAGGTACTATACAATATATCAGTGCCTTTGAATGTGTATTTTAGATAACAAATAAGTAAAAGCAACAATAATAAATAAGTACTAGCTGTATAAAAGTACAAAAGGCATTAGCTAAGGGAGAATTTGAGTAATTATGTCTCATCAGATTTGACAGGCGTAATGTTGTGAAATGACCACTAGATGGCGCCACTAGCCCACTCTTGTTATTGTGGTGAGATTTTTTAACCATTTAAAAAACGAAATGTTCATTACAATTTAAAAAAAAACGTCTCTTTTCAAGCTTGGCCAAACACACAGTTAAGAAAAATAAATACATAAAGATCAGCCCATGTTAAATAACTATTAAAGAGCAGGGTGATCAATTCATCCTGAGTACCAAAACTAAAATAATGAGTATTTTCGAAAACTATTTTTTTATGTTAAGCTTATAGAAAATGTTTTTTGCCAGATATAATCTCACATGGAGTTCATCACATACTTACAATGTGTTTTAAAGTGCACATATTGAGTGATACATTTGATAATTTGACAATTTCTGTGACTTAACATGCAGTTCCTGCTCGTGTTAAATGTCCTTTTGGGGCTATTTAGATTAAATTGATGTCTTTCAAGCTTGGCCAACAACACAATTAAGAAACTAAAATGCATAAAGATTGTCCCATGTAGAAGAAATTGTATGGATGGTAATGCTTCTGGTATACCCTTAATATACTCTAATAATTACTATTTGCTTATATGTTTAGCTTACAGAAAATAAAGGTATGTAATGCTTTTAAAACGTGTAATGGTTCGCTGTGTGCAGCATACACTTAACATGAGAGGTTTTGTATGTGTTATAGAACAAAGTGTGCTTAAATTATGACCATGTATGTGATTAAATGTAGATTTGTCTCCCATTTCTGGCCAAAACAATCCACTTATTTGCTAATTTTCATCCTAATTAAACCCATTCAGTGTTAAAGTCGTGCATGAAATGGATACATGCTTTAAGACGCCGCAGGGAGAGAAAAGAACAGAAGCATTATGTATTCAAGCATTGTGCAAACTGTTGAATAAAAGTGAATCTTTGCTTTTATTATTGATTATGAAAATGAACAGGCACCTTTTACATGGAGCTTGCACATCGCAGAACAAACTGTCAAATATAAATAAACACACCCTCATTAGTGTTGATCACTCACAACAACCTGCAAGCTAAGCGTTCAAACCACATGGAGCAGGAAGAAGAAAACTAAAGAAGAAATACAAAATAACCTTTGTAACGTTTTTCAAATCTCTTCTGATCCTACAAGAGGGATTTAAACACGACTGCAATCAGGCCCTTCCTCAGCAGACCCTAACAATGAAGCTAATAGTTAAATAGTTGTCTTTATGTTAACCATATCGCTTTGGAGATAGCGGTGCGCTGTGGTAATCTCCTCCTCAGTTCAGAGTACCATCGCACTCACTCAGACCCTGCGAAATAAAATACAAACAAACGCAAGATGGAAAAATTCAAGTATCTCTGAGTGGCTTTCTTTATAGGAAAGGAGTTGCCTAACGTTATGGAAAAAGGTGTCACATGATGCCAATAAGAAAAAGTAGGGTTTGAAACGGCATGCACCCCCACTGTAAAACTTTAACGACTAATTAGCCAATGAAATAAAGCCCTCCTATCGTCACCCTGCTATAAAGTAAATGCATCCTCTGCTAACTACCGCCACTGGTTTGTGTACAATAGATCAGACGTGTCAGGTTGCAACATAACAGTCTCTTTTGGTGAAAATATAGTTAAAATATCTGGTTATTTTTTTTTTTAGAGGCAATCTCTTTTATTGAAAAAAGTACCTGAGCCAAAACTCTGACCAGGGGAATCAAAAAGGGCCGGTTGTCTTTTCCTTCTTTTAAGACTCTCCTCTTCCTCATTCTGTTCCCATTCTGGAGATCACAAATTAAATAACAAAACTACTGACCCAACTCTCCTTTTCAAGCTTAAAATAACTCAACATTTAAAAAAAGATTAAAGCATGAAATAAAACCACCGTAACACACAAATTAAAAGTGGATCAGACATTCGTTAAATGGAAGAGAGGCCGCTGCAAACCTTGAAACCTGGACGACTACAAGATGTTCGTCCGCTATTATGCTATTTGATTAACTCGCATCCGTACCGACGTTTGTCCTGCGACCACATCTCAGGTTGGAAGATGAAGAAAATGGTGTTTACTCGATACAGTGGTTACAAACGACACCCCCTTTTAAACCTGATAAACAAGTGTCCCTCGGTAACCGTGAGAAGACGACGACCAGAGGAGCCTCGAAGCGTGTCATTTCAAATCAAACGGATGAAGCGCCGTCTTGGGTTTCCGTGACGGCCCGATCCATTCCGGAAAAGACGATTTGGATTTCTCTTCGCAGACACCCAGCATGCATCCATCGGTTATTATTATTATTATTGCACAAAACAAGGAACTTTAAAAGGAAAGAAAAGCAACCACACACAAAGTCATGATAATAAAAAAAAAACAGGAATTATAATGATCTCGCTACGACCCGTCTGCTTTACCAGCTTCCTGCCAAATAACCATCCATCTTGGGTGCATCTAAAACGTTCCATTATCATCGCCCGCTATTTTACAACCGGCTAAAACATGCATCCCATGGGGGGGGTGGGGGGGGGGGGGGTAATGCAGACAAAGAGCCTCCAGCGCATGGTGTCCATTGTTCCAGTCAAAGGTCAGAGTTCAAAGACTGAATGATTTCAAAAGTGCTTAACCTAGGTCAGTCGGACTTCTTCCTTCTACGATTATTACAAAGTTTGTACATTAGCATGTATCGTCTGTGGAGGAAAACGGAACATACGTTAATTCAATCATCCTTAACGAGCAATGTGTGAATGTGTGCGAGGTGTAAAACACTCACCGTGATACCACCATTTTGTCTTCTTTGGATTTTTGTTACACGTTCTCACATAAAAGGAGTTATCGGGCGGTCGTCTCTGCAAGAAACAAGGACATGGTTCAGCATATCATTAGCATGCATCTCTTGTTATATTCTGCATTATCACAGGTGTGTTTACCTTTTCTTTGCAGCTGGACAACATGCTGATAATGCTAAGACAGACTGATTGCACTGAGAGAGCTGGCGACCAATCCTCCGTTAGAATAGATAGACAGATGTGACCGTTGCTATACACATGAGGGTGGACAGGTACATTCTCTCCTGTGAACATTACCTGAAACAAAGAGCAGCAAAGCAGCGGTTATTAGGAATATGCAGAGTGCACAGCGGGATGATGAGTCTCTAACAGGTGGGGGGTTTGGATGCCACAAGATGGAGGACTTTAAACAATAACTGTGGTATATTTTCATTTATTTTATTGCAAGGTCCTTACAGAGAAAAACACGGTGCATTTAATCTGTAATTTGTCTAAGCAAGCCTGGCTTAAGGAAAAGTGTCATTCTGCAATATCACCAGTGTTTGTCTTCATCTCCAGGGTTCAAATATTCATCCATGATATTAAAAATATTCAAGATAACGTATCCCGAAGTAAAGAATTATTCGTCACAGCTAGTCACTTAGTCTGAGGTACATTTTAATTCAACCATGATGACTTTAAAGGGTAACTGTGGTATATTTCATTTATTTTCTGTATGTTTTTGCCACTTCCAGGCCCAGATTGCTATTACAAGTGTCCTTATTGAAAGGTTCGTACAGGTGTACTTAAGGAAAAGTCTCATTCTGAAATATCGCCAGAGTGTTGGTCCTCATCTCCAGGGTGCAAATCGGCCAAATATTCATCCATGATATTAAAAATATTCAAGATAACTTTGTCCCAGCTAGTCGCGTAGTCTAAGGTACGAATCTGGGTCATTTCTGTCGTCATAAACGCGCCTTGGGAGCCATTTGTTGATATTTTCATTAATGACAGAAAATAAAGACACAAACTCAAGCTCAGTGACCTCTAAAGGAAGTGAAACAGAAGCTGTGAACACAAAAGTGATCGACTCCAGTCAGCTGATTGTCCCGTTGTGTTGTTTAACTCCCACATCCCACAATGCACTGCAGCTCCCTGTGGGGCCCCTGGGCCTCGATGGAGGGGCCTCTGACAGCTTGTCCTTCCTCTTGAGAGGAGGGGATAGGAGCTAAGCAGCTAAGTTTCTCTAATTTTCTCTGCACCTACTCATCCGCTATTTTTAGGCTGCCAGGATCCTGATGAGTGAAACAAGATTGTGGAGATAAACTAATCCCTTCAACTGTGGCTGCAGAGTGTGAGTGTGAGTGTGAGTGTGTGTGTGTGTGTGTGTGTGTATATTATTTGTTGCACTGTTGGAGAGGAAGATGTTTATTGCCAACAACTAAGCTGCAGCTATTGTGTGTACGACAACAGAAAAAAGAGTATCTGTGTCGTCTTTTGTAAATGAGTAAAGACCTTCATTCTTTAAAGGTCCCATGTCATGGCCATTTCCACTGATCATAATTCCATTGTTGAGGTCTACTAGAATAGATTTATACTGTGCAATTTTCCAAACTCACAATGATTTCACATACAGCATCTCTGTAAAGTATGTGTATTCACTCTCTGTCCTACACGGCTTGTTGGAGCTCTTGCCCCCCCCCTCCCTGTGAGCACAGTGTGCTCTGATTGGTCGGGACGTTGTGAATCACGCTGAGCTCCGTGGAGGTGTGGTTTCCTTGTTTAGCGATACACAGCGAAACACAGCCAAACTCATCCTGAGCACACACAAAGTCACAGCCGAAGTAAAAACAATAAGTGTGGCTTGATATTGAGTAAGAAAAAGGTTGATAAACGCTGTGAGAATGGGTCTGCAGAGAGAATTTCGCCGCGATCCCAACTGTCTGTTATCAGCCTGCAGCCAGGGAGGAGAGATCAGCAGAGCTGCCTGCACTGAGTGTGTGAGGAAGTCCGTGGATTGGTCAATTTGGACCAATCAGCGGGGGCTTAACGTAACGGCTCCGCGGACGTAAGGTAACGGCTCCACGGATTGGTCCATTTCGTTCCGGGGACGACATGACATCATGATGTACCCGGAAGAATCAAATGGACAGTGACGCATCTCCAACGAGGCGTTTTGGGGAGGTCTTTTCTGTGTTAGAGTTTTACTCGCTACATGGTGTACTTTGAGGGTTTTGACTCTGCAGACCGTTTACATGCAGAAAAACCTTCATAACACACAAGGGGACGGGTACTAACCGGAAAAGCATGACATGGGACCTTTAAACAAATGAAGATAGAAAATGGATATTGCACATTTGGTCAGAAACAAACATCATAACTAGAACTGTAAGGAACCAGATCAGGTCTGTTTGTAATATGTGGTTATAATTGTAATTTAAAACTAAAATAACCAGTGAAAAACATGACTTTTAGGTTCAATCTATACTGAAATGATATTGTCCGGTTAAAAAACTAATTAAAAAAGGATAAAAACGAACGGAGAAACATTTCAGTTTTCATTTTTTAAGCTGTAATATTTAGCTTCAGACAAAAAGCAGACGGCATCAGCTCTCGTTGAGTTGAACCACAGAAACTGAACAGACTGTGTACCAGGAGATGGAGCTGGATCTACTCAAATAAATCACAAAGACATGATTTCAATGTTTTAGTGCAGGGGTGTCCAAACTTTTTTAAGGGCTGGGCCACTCATAAAGGTGAGAGATATCGCCTCATCAGTCAAGTTATAAGTTAGCAACATGTAGGTAAATTAGGCGCCTACATCACAGCTCTCTACAGAGTTTCATTTATCTTGTTGGCAGCTCATCCCTTAACACAGAAGTCTCAGAGTGATTATAATAAGATGACATCGGGTCTATTTCAAGCTTGTTATGTCAATATGCTTTTTTGTATCAACTAAGATTTGTTAGAAAATGTTATCAACATGAATTGACTGAATTTATTTTAAAAGTGGGCGTATTAACACATGAATACTACTGTGAAGTATATTTGTACATATATATTTAAGAAGTACAATGTAAGAAAAGCACACGTTTAATTTGTGGGCCATATTTCATCATACTTTTTTAATTAGCTGAGGGCCGATTCAAAAATGTCCAGCGGGCCGCATTTGGCCCCCGGGCCGTAGTTTGGATACCCCTGTTTTAGTGGATCAAATGTCGTTCAAGCTCTTCTGTCTACGGTTTAAAGGACTCTTTCAAAAGATGTCAAACTACTTTCACAGTTGTCCAACCATTTTGTTCTTGATCCGTAGCCAAATCAAAAATAACCGTTATGACCTCGGTGTCCACACCCAGGAAAGCAGCTTGTGCGTCATGTATGAAGCAGAGAGACAAAGAGCGCCACACACACTCTCCGACACACAGGGGGTTTCTCAATGTCGAGTACGCTTGCTTGGTAGCACATGTCTTCCGAGTCACTTGCTTCAGAAGCGAGGCAAGAATCCTTCCTGGCATTCGGATAACGAAGAGTGGAACAGGCGAGTAAGTGTGCAGGTGTGCGTCACATGAGAGGCCCTGTCTTACATTTTCCACCACAGATTTGGGGAAATTGGTCCGTGCGCAAAGCATTGTGGGGATTTTAAGACCGCGGAGTCTACACATGTGCAGCCTCGAAAATTCCCCAAACGAAGTACGCCGGGCTCGGTAGAATTCCAAGCATGCTGGACATTGGAATAGTCCTTCGGCAGCACTCGATGACTTAGTATGCTTGAAATAGTGGCTCTGAAGCATCCTTCCTCGACATTGAGAAACACCCACACACACATGCAGAGAAACGTACCTGAGGTGAATCAAAAGGATATCGACCGCTAAATTTGAAAAGCAGCTGAAATCTCTCTCCTTCATAGAGTGTGCCAGACGCTCCCTCCATGTCTACAATCCACCTGGAGGAAAGACACACAATAAAAACATGTTAAACGAAGACATCACAACAATTACAAATATCTATCCGTCACCGAGTTCAAAGCTCTTAGACCGGCTTGTGCCAAGTCACTAATGTTTATGTTATATTTCATCCCTCTGGAGTAGATTATCAGAAGAATAGAATATATCTTTATTGTCATCATACAAAGTACAACGACATATCTTTGTTTTACTGCAGTGAGAGATGCCAGACACAAATAAATAAGTAAGAGTGGTGGAAGCAGAGGTCGTAGCGATGACGGTGCAACGAGATACAATTCAATGTGCATTTTTACACTTCCACTAAAAACGTTAAGGCGAGACACTACAGCTGAATAGGGTGATTGTTTAACTTAAAGATATCAGCAAGACATTTCTCCAGTTAATGACTTACATTAAGATGAGGGATGCTCCGATCGATCGGTAGAGAGTGAGTATCGGCCGATCTCGATCGGTCACCGATCAAGATCAGCCGATACTCACTCTCTACCGATCGATCGGTGCTCTCTAAACATGCCGATCGCGAGAGCCGATCGCATGACACTTTTCTCTGTGTGCGGCAAAACAAGCTCACCAAAATGGCTTCACCGGTCTGGCATTATTTTAAAGTGTCCGAAAAAGACAGTAAAATAGCGGTGCAACGTGTGTGAAGCAGAAGTCCTGCAGCTCCGCCCGCCGGACCGGTAAGCGAAACACACAAGAGTTAGACCTGACACACTTAGCTATTTGATCTACCTCTGGAACAAGCTAAACTAGTTATTATAAATATATGTATTCTTCACTGTCGGGTCACTCATTACTGGATCAGTGAGCTGCATGAGATACTGACAGGCTGTCAGGAGAGGGAGAGGGGGAGAGAGAGAGAGGGAGAGAGGAAAAGAGAGCGCTTCCGCTCATTTCTCCCGTGTTATTATCCAAAGTGAATGTAAACTTGAATAATGTACATCATTTGAATGTAATAATTAAGTTGATTGTGGTTTGTGGAAGCTCCAGAGAATGAGAATTAACTGAGTTTAAACATCACTTTAAATGGAAGATTTAAAGTGATGTTTAAATCTTCCATTTAGGCCCCGCCCACTCGATCGGATCGGCGATCGGTATCGGCCGATACTGATTCCGGCGACCGGCCCCGAAATTGGCGATCGGAGCATCCCTAATTAAGACAATTCTTTTTTGTATTACAAGTCTTCTGAAATAGCATGTTTAAATATGCAAAGTACCCATTATATAATTAAATATGCGCAGATTTGCAGGAACACAAACCTGAACATCGGATAAAGTCAGGTTCAAAATGCTTGTTTCATGTTGTAGTCATATGTACAAAGCTGTATACATGTAGTGTACTTCTAACTGTGTTCATACAGGGTTATAGTACCCAAAGGATGCCAGTAACATAGCCATACATATGTCTAAATAGCACAGTGATCACAGTGCCCATGCTGCTGTAAATCAAAGCGTTTTATCCTGACTCATTCCCCTGACATTCAATCTTCAGCGGGGTTATGGCGGCGCTTCAGTACCAACATGATACTCTATCGATCTAAACTAAATCCATTTTGGCCTCTGTGTGCAGCGAGGATCCAGTTTCTCTGGACCTGCTTCATATTCATATAAAACCCAGAGGTTTCACTCGCAAAGAAAGCCAGATATTCCACATCCAGCGCAGAATAAATATGGTTATTATGTGCTGGAAGAGACAGGGAAACTGTGATGGCAGCGTCACAATCTCTGCCCTCATTTCTCTGAGGAAAGATGGGTCACAACAGAGACTTCAGGTTCAGAGCCTCTTTCTAACGTAGCCTCGAGCACATCAGGTCATTCAGGCCAGCCATGTTTATAACTGCATCCGTATCAGTGTATCAAGATGCTGAAACACGCCTCATGGCAACAGTGTGAGCAGAGGAAAGTAAACCCAAGGACATGACGCTCAACTTTCCCATCCGTAGCGATTATATGATCCAGCCGACAAAAACAACACGGTGAAAATGGAGTGAGAAAATGAGACTCTTCCTAATCTAACGAGCAGCGCAACGAGACAAAGTGTACCCTAAACAAAATCTATCAAACTAACAACATAAGGTCACTGTCCTTAGAGTTTGTTTTTAGGTTCACTTGAATGTCACGCAGGAAGAGACTACTTTACTCCACCGGGACTCGCTTGATTGAAAAGGGTAAATCCCTACCACTGTCAGTAACCATGACACACGAAACAAACAAATGCTTGACAGACATTTCAACAGACGAGGACACAAAGACACACCCCGACGTGTTCAGGGCAAACAACGAGGAAGCTAGGGAAACCTGTTCGTAGATATGACGCTTTTACAACCACACAAAACAATAAATGGAGTGTGACGTCAAGCTGATGTATTTATAAAGCGCTTTTCCCAGACATAGTCACAAAGTGCTTGATATGAACTCGTACTCTTCCTTGGAGTAAAACAAGTAGGACCTTGAAGTCAGTGAGAATGGAAACAAATAAAAAGAAGGATTTAGAAACTGCTAACTTGAAATCCAGACTGAAATAGAACCGAGTATTATGTCTTTGTCAAGAGACAGTACATGATGTCCCACAAAGTATCTCTCCATCTTTATATAATCCTGCCCGTCTGGCCAAAGCAGAGGTTTGTGAATGAACGCTTCCTCTCTGCCAAACAGCGGCTCGGGTTCACGGTCAGAAGAACCGAGGATTAGGGATGAGGTTTTGGGGGCAGTATTTCTCCATGAGGACACGTGGTTAAGGGAAGCTTGAACTCTTTAACATGTTCAACAGCAGCGATTGGGTACATATGAGAGGGTTTGGCTTTGACCTTAAAAGCAGACGGTGACGGGCACAGAGGTGGATTTTGGGACACCGTCAGCGTTGACTGATAAAACCAGCAAATATGGTGCAATTCTGTAGGTCAAAGAAGTATAGGGGAAGCCAAACAAACTGTATGTGTATTTATAAAGAAGCGAGGCAATCAGGGTGCAGAAATCAAATGTCTAGCTCACTGATATTTCCTTTCCTGTGACTAGTTCAGAGAAAAAGCCAGGTAAATGCTTCAATGTACCATTTGCATATGGTCAATTATTTTAGCATTTCTTCCAAGAATGATGCAGCAGACTCACAGTTTGTAATTGCAGTTATTTGATGTTAAATCCCCATTGAATTACCTCTGATTGCAGGTAGTCACTCTGAACTTCGCGTGTGTGAGACATTTGAATGACGGCCAGAATATCTGTCGTAAATCCCTTTTACAGGTAAAGACTCTGCTGCTTATCAGACACAATTTGACTGAATCAGTTAACATAATAAGGGAAGAAACTGAGTCAGAGAGGTCAGCTAGCAGCCTCTGTTCCTTGCTACTCTAGACACACTGCTGCATGCCAAATCAAACCGTTAAATATTTGATAAGGATGAATAGTGACGCTGCGCATTAGAGACTCTCCACTGAAGGGCTGCCACTCACTAGTTGACCCCGATTCCTCCATACATGCAGCTATAATACAACAGCATTTCATCGCCATACTTCCTACAGCATTAAGTACTTTTAATGCAAATTTCATGCGTTTATTTCAAGCGGAAAAAACTACAGTAATCATAGGTCTTCCAAAAGCAATCCATTGATGGACTACACAATAATTAGAAATGCAAGAATAAGACATGGAGATGACCTTTTTGAATACAAAATATCACATGGATAATACAATTAGCAGCACAGGCCTTTTATTGTTTCTCACCAAAACTATGAAATTCGCTCCCCAAGGCATTGACTTTTTTAAAAGCACGATCAAAAAGACATGTCAGCCTGTATTTTTGTCAGGCTTTTAGCAGACAACAATAAAGAATATATCCATCCTACATGACCTAAAAGGAGAAGGGGCAATCTTCCTTTTGTGTTCTTATATTTTACATGTTGTCCTCACCTTCCTTTTATTGCCCTTAGCACACTCGTTTCTGCTATTTGCATTATTTAAAAATCACTCGGTATGTTTCAATTTGCCTGTTTTTGGTTTAGTGTAGTCTGCATGATCTACTACTAATAGGACAGACGTTTAGCTATTTAAACTATTTATCATTACTCTACATTAGTCACGTATTTGATCTGGTAGATCATTATATTTCGCTCACTGTTCTCTGTTTGCTCGTCACAGTCTCAATGACAGCTGAATCAATACAATTGCTATTCAAATCAGCTCCACAACATGTCCTTGTACCCTCTGGTATCAACAGATACCCTCTGGTATCAACAGATAACCACTGTGTTAGATGTAATGTAAGAGGTTATTTAAGCTAAATAAAGAACAAGAGTACTTACTGTGTGATGGTGTTTTGTACACTTTTTTCGTTGAGTGTCATTCCTGGGGGTGGATCATTTTGCATGGCTAACAATTCCTTTTGCAGCCTTTTCTGTAGGAGGAAATGAAATAAAAACAATTATAGCATGTAGAAAAAATTCCTTATTTGTTCCTACATTTTAATAAGACATTAACTATCAAATTATTTTACATCTTATTGCTGTAAATATTGTAAATGTTGGTAAAAACAATAACTCCACCCTGACTAAAAGAGCTATTTTAAGCCAAATAAAATGAAAAACATGTGGTTAAAGAGAGCAACACACCTAGTTCATCAGTAGATTAAATAACAAAGTTATAATTGTGTAATTTTAATTATAAATGGTAAATCTCCACATGCACATGCTCAGCTGGAGAGGAAACTGCTCAATCTTCACAAATAAAAACAATTATAGCGTGTAGAAAATACTGCATTCATTTCAATAAGAGACCAATCATCAAACAGGTGATAAAAAACAAAGCTGAATGAAAAAGCTGTTAATGCTTATTATTATTTGATAAGCTGCTCAATCTGCTGCGCACTGGTTCGTTAACTAGCTTACGTCAACGCCAGCCAAAACAGCAGCTAGCACTCATGTCAAACATTAGCTTTGTATATTAACTCATAATATCTCCTTCCTTGAGTTAATACCTATGTGTTGCTGTCTTTAAAACACCGCCAGTCATGATTTCAATAAAAAAAGAAGCTGGTATCTGTTGATGATGATGCTAGGTTGTAATGCTAGCAGCAGAGCTAACAGTTTAGCATTACAATCCTCGCTTTTACTTTAATGTCAACACCACCTCGATTATATATTTGTACCTAAGTTAAAATGGTAGTAAACTGTCTGAATAAACCCCACTGAAGGTCAGTTAAATTATGAATATCCAGGTCGATGTCGTTTGTGTTCTTACCTGCATCGACGCCATGATGGAAACCCCCCCCTGCAGCAGCGGAGGCACTACGTCAGAGATCACGTGACGCACATAAGTTGTTTTGACAGCAAAACAATCGGCAGCGAGGAGATCTCGCGAGAACTTGATTACTGTAATTGACACTGTAACAGCTTTATATAACATAATTTCATTAAAAATCCACTATTTCAAGAATAACTCGAGGACAAAAATAGGTTTTTAAATTATTATCTTATTATTTTGCAAACGTTTTTTAATTCTTTAAATATATATATAGGCTGCATATCTAAACGAGGTTTGGATTATAATGTACACTATTGGAAGTGGTAAAATGACATGGATCAATAATGTCTGCTATTTTAAGAAGCATTTTGGGGGGGAGGAGGTTTATAGATCTGTATAATTTCATTAGTTCATGTTGGCAGTGTTTGTGTTTTTTTAAAGTATTTCAATAAAGATAGAAACACAAGATGGAGGAAGTCAAAAACAAAGTGTTAAAATTCACTGAGGTGACGGTCACATGGGTCACTGAGGCATCTGCAATATCAAGAAGCACTAAAGGGGGAAAACAGAGTTAGTGTTAAAATATGTATTAAACTTTGATATAAGCCAGGAGTAGAAGTGCCTTCTTCTTTAGGGATCGAGAGGAAGCTGTATCAAAATTCCTCGTGCGTGTACTTGGCAATACATCTCTTTCTAATTCTGATTGTGTTAAATCTGCAATATATGTGTATATTTGAATGTGTTTACAACAATCCCCAGGTGTCGTCTCCAAGAAACTAATGTATAACTTCTTTAAAACTTTGTACGAGCCAGGTTGTCTGAATCAGTGCGTTGCAGTACATCCACATCTTTGTAAATGACCCGATTAGATTCGTTTTTTACATTTCCTGCACTGGTGGGTATGTATACAAATTAACTATATAAATGCCATTACTACAAACATCCCAAGCAGGCCAGTATAAATAACGTTTTTAAAGTAAGGCCTCCTACATCTAATGTCCTACAACTAATGTTAAATTAGCAATTGTATTAGTTTAATAAACAATATGTCTGCCGAATGCTCATTGAGGTCTTTTACATTGATTTACTTGAGCTAAGCTAGTCGTCTGCACATGCAAAGTGAGGCAACAGTAGAGTGCGATATATGAGTATATTTTTACAAAAATCGCCAGGAGTAATCTCCAAGAAACTAATGTATAACTTATTTTAAAGGTCCCATGTCATGCTTTTCCGGTTATTACCCGTCCCCTTGTGTGTGATGAAGGTTGTTCTGCATGTAAACGGTCTGCAGAGTCACAAACCCTCAAAGTACACCCTGTAGCGAGTAAAACTCTAACACAGAAAATACCTGTATGCTGCCCCAGAACGCCTCGTTGGACATTTCTCTTTTTCCATTGTTTGCTTCTTGGGTAGAGTGACGTATTTCGGGTCCAATCTGCGGAGCCGCTACGTTTGGAACAATCCGCGGACTTCCTCACACACTCACTCTGCGGGACGTTACGAGGCTCGCTGCTGCGAGGAGCGGACAGTGTGAGCTGGCTCACTGGTGTGGGGTCGGCGAGACACCGCGGAACTCAACCTGGGCACACACTCAAACTCCCAGCCAGGCTGCGGGTGTGTGTGTGTTTCGGGCTGGGTTTAGCTGTGTCTCGCAGACGGCCACTGGGCTCACAGGGAGGAGGGGGGGGCAGGAGCCCCAACAAGCCGTTTAGGACAGAGAGTGAATACACATACTATACAGAGATGCTGTATGAGAAACCAATGTGAGTTTGGAAAATTGCACAATATAAATCTATTCTAGTAGACCTCAACAATGGAATTATGATCAGTAGAAATGGCCATGACATGGGACCTTTAAAACTTCTTACAAGCCAGGTTGTCTGAACCAGTGTGTTAAAGTGCATCCACATTTTTGTAAATGACCCGATTACTTTAATTAGATTAGACCTAAAAAGTGTTTACTTTTCCTGCACTGGTGGGTATATGTATACACTTATTAAGTTGACCTGTTTTAACATGTTCCAAACATCCCAAGAAGGCCAGTATAAAGAGAATTTTCAAAGTAAGGCCTCTTACCTCTAATGTCTAACAACTAATGTTAAATTATATATATTTTAGAATAAACAATATGTCTGCCCAATGCTCTTTGAGGTCTTTTACACTTTGCATTGATTTACTTGACTTAGACTAGTCGTCTGTTCATGCAAAGTGAGGCTGCAGTAGAATGTGCTCACCAAACAGGTCTTTATTCATCTGGAGAGGTGAGGGGACATCGATGGAGTGGGGAAACATTCATCACATTCGGGGGCAAGTGAGGCTGCCATCTCCATTTATTACATTAAAATGAAATCCTTTAATACTAATAAAACTTTGACAGAAAGCCAGGTGCAAAAAGAAAAAGGAAATAATAACATGGTGACATATTTATTCAGGTTTCATATAAGTAAATGGCAAAAACAATTTAAATATTCAAAAAAAATGTAAAACTGTTTTAAGCTGCTACATTTTTTTTCCTCTGTAACTTTAGCAATCCAAAAAGTTTGCAGCCATGAGCAGTTCCAGCGCGATCTCCGGAGCGATGGGGAATTCTGGGATTTCCGTGGAGCTGTTGGTGTAGCGGACCTTGTAGGTGAAGTACATGCATACCTTGGAGAGCACGTGAGACGGGATCTCCCTGAAGTTCACCTCGTTGGTTTCGTTCTCAGCAAACTGACCTGAGGATGGAGCCAGTTAGACAGTCAACATATATTCATACTGTTAGAAAAATCTCACTCGTCACCGGCTTGAGCTTCAACCTCAGGATCCATGTATCTGTGATCCTCTCCAGAATGGAAGTAGTCATCACATACAGAGCATCAACTAGTTCCTGAACAGTGTCCTTCACATGCTGATATCCAAGAGAGGGAGTAACGGCCCGTCCACACAGCGGCGTGCGTTGAAGCTTGCCGGTGGGCGTGTCTGAAACTCGACCAACAACCAATCACATGAATCTCCCGCCCCTGACACACAAGCAGCGGTTTGATTGGCTTGAGCTTGTACTGGCATATGATTTGATTGGCTGACGCTTCTGCCGAGGCTTCAAAAGTTGAACATTGCTCAACTTTTGCCGCGAGCCACGTCAGGAAAGCTCCGCGTCGCTTCCCACATTGCAGTTCGGCAAAAAGTGACGTCACCCCATTCAAAGTGAATGGTGACGCTTTCAACGCACGCTGCTGTGTGGACGGGCCGTTACAGTCACAAGATGGAGGAATAGAAAGCAGTATTCAATGTTTAGTTCAGATTAGCGCCACGTCAGAAATGAGCATGCTTGTCATATGTCTATCTCCATAGAGGCTGAATCTTCATGTTTAATCGTTGGAACATAGCTATCATATATTCAACACAGTGTCTCATTAGCTTCTTCTATGTAATCATACATCCGGTTACGGACATAGTTACAGCACAGCCTTGTTATCATGTGTACTCTGATATTGAAACACATACCATGTAAGAAATGTACCTTTCAACTGAATAATTAAGCACATGGAGCGAGTTGCAGAGGGTTAACATTGACTTTGAATCCATGCAATGTAAGAAATACAGCTTCCAATATCCAATCTTGAAAGCCATCACACAGAATAATCTGCAAAATATATACAAAAGATTATCGGTTTACGGTTGTTTGCCATAAAAGTCAAGTTGCAGTTTTTAACAATGTTATCCAATTAGATGCGTATTCATTTGAAATAATTAGTGTATGATTATTTGGATTGGCTGACGACGTGCGATGGATACAAATAAAGTCAGTATTACAGAACAAGCCGTGGCCAATTTTCAATTACCATGTAAGAAATTAATCTTTAAAATGCAGTTCCAAAGAAGCCTTTCAACTGAATAATTAAACATAAAATGACTGCCTTTTTGTGGTCCAAAACCAAATCCTCATTTTATCCCATCAAATGTGTGTGTGAAGATGAAGA
>JAPTMU010000061.1:796894-825621 GCA_028583405.1 Pogonophryne albipinna | reverse complement strand
GTTTGTACCATTTTCAGGCGATTTGTAATCTGTTCTAGAAAAACGATGTGATTTTGGATATGTGTGGAGTTAGGTGGTCCGCGAGTGTTTTTTTATTGGCTAAGTGGTGCTTGGTATGAAAAAGTTTGAGAAACATTAGTCTAGACGTAGACAGAAAAGCTAGATTCACATCAAAGATGAAGAAAAAAGTACTTACTGTAAACTTTTCGTCCCTCTTTTTCCTAGAAGTAAAAAACATTTTCCTTTAAAAAACACTTCAATTTACAAACAAACATCCAGCCTGACTAAAGCCTTGCCTTCACCCTGCACAGTGTGAGAAGTAAACGTATCTGCAGCACAGTGAGGACGGACAAAGGAAGACATTGGGTGTTTCTCAATGTCGAGGAAGGATGCTCCAGAGCCACTATTTCAAGGATGCTACGTCATCGAGTGCCGCAGAAAGGACTGTTCCAATGTCCAGCATGACTTTATTTCCGATTCACACCATAAAATAATGTGTAAATGCCTCAGGAAGGTGTTGCTAAGCAGATTACGTTGGTGCGTTGTGTCTGTACGTTTTCTTTTACTGACTTAGGAATTGAATTGTTTTTAAGCCTTCAAGTTTCACACATTTTAAATGATTGGCTGTGGATTTTTTCTGGCTCAAAACGAATAAAACAAATCGAAATACAGATGTTTTTTGGGTCCGAGACAAAAAAAGCTTTTCAAATGTTATCACAACTCCTTTATGGTAATAATTAACTGCATTTTCTGCACTGTTTGGCTAAAGAAACAAGTCATGCAGACATTTGAAGCCCAGTTGAAAAATAAAGCTGGTATTGACTAGTTTGGGTGAAACTAAAGCATTTTACAATTCGATATATAGATTAAAAGGCTTTACTGTTTTTCATCAATATATCACAGGTCTCAGATATATACAGAGCCTGTCTCTGATTGGCTGAAACACCAAACAGATCATTGCAGCATTACCCATAATCCCCTCTGTTTCAGCCCTGTTTCCAAAGTGCTGATTCTCTGTCTGTTACTTTAGATGAAAATAAGGAGCCCCTCCCCACGCCCCTCTGAGAGACATTTGGTTACAAAGAACTCAATGGTGCTCTAGGAGGAGACTCAGATGTTAGGGGGGTAGCTTGGTTGCTGATTGGCTAATGGTTACACAAGACAACACATCGTTATGACATCATAAAGTGGCCAAAATCTGATCAGCTCATTTTCAGACAGGTTTTTATAGAAATGGATCAGGACAAAAAGAGAGAGAATCTTTGTTCCTGAAACTTTCAGAGTCTCTTTCCACAGAGGGGACACATGTTGATGTAGAAGAGACATGAAGAAGAGGGGACACATGTTGATGTAGAAGAGACATGGAGAAGAGGGGACACATGTTGATGTAGAAGAGACATGAAGAAGAGGGGACACATGTTGATGTAGAAGAGACATGGAGAAGAGGGGACACATGTTGATGTAGAAGAGACATGAAGAAGAGGGGACACATGTTGATGTGGAAGAGACATGAAGAAGAGGGGACACATGTTGATGTAGAAGAGACATGAAGAAGAGGGGACACATGTTGATGTAGAAGAGACATGAAGAAGAGGGGACACATGTTGATGAAGAAGAGACATGGAGAAGAGGGGACACATGTTGATGTGGAAGAGACATGAAGAAGAGGGGACACATGTTGATGTAGAAGAGACATGAAGAAGAGGGGACACATGGTGATGTAGAAGAGACATGAAGAAGAGGGGACACATGTTGATGTAGAAGAGACATGAAGAAGAGGGGACACATGTTGATGTAGAAGAGACATGAAGAAGAGGGGACACATGTTGATGTGGAAGAGACATGAAGAAGAGGGGACACATGTTGATGTGGAAGAGACATGAAGAAGAGGGAACACATGTTGATGTAGAAGAGACATGGAGAAGAGGGGACACATGTTGATGTAGAAGAGACATGGAGAAGAGGAGACATGGAGAAGAGGGAACACATGTTGATGTAGAAGAGACATGGAGAAGAGGGGACACATGTTGATGTAGAAGAGACATGAAGAAGAGGGGACACATGTTGATGTAGAAGAGACATGAAGAAGAGGGGACACATGTTGATGTAGAAGAGACATGAAGAAGAGGGGACACATGTTGATGTAGAAGAGACATGGAGAAGAGGGGACACATGTTGATGTAGGAGAGACATGAAGAAGAGGGGACACATGTTGATGTAGAAGAGACATGAAGAAGAGGGGACACATGTTGATGTAGAAGAGACATGAAGAAGAGGGGACACATGTTGATGTAGAAGAGACATGAAGAAGAGGGAACACATGTTGATGTAGAAGAGACATGGAGAAGAGGGGACACATGTTGATGTAGGAGAGACATGAAGAAGAGGGGACACATGTTGATGTAGAAGAGACATGAAGAAGAGGGGACACATGTTGATGTAGAAGAGACATGAAGAAGAGGGGACACATGTTGATGTAGAAGAGACATGAAGAAGAGGGGACACATGTTGATGTAGAAGAGACATGAACAGGTGGATTTTGCATAATAGCTGACCTTTAAAATGCCTCAAAGGTAGTATTTTGGCTTTGTGTCCTACCTTCCTCTCCCGATGCCCAGGGAGTATTCGGGGGTGGGGGGCTCCGTCACCCTGCCGGTGCCGGCGGTGTCCCTGCGGGGGAAGGAGCTGCTGGAGGGCAGCCGGGTCCTGGGCTGAGTGGAGGGGGGAGGGCGGGCGGGGGGGCTGCTGCGGACCCCATTCAGACGCTCGCTGGGGAAGCTGGGAAATAACCCCGGGTTGTCCAGAAGCCCGGCGCTGCGATCTGCCGTCGGGAGGGAAGGCCTCAAGTGAGGTTTACTGTGACTCCTGGGGGGGGGGAAGAACAAGAAGACATACTTTATTATTTCTTTCCTGAGGGAGGCAGGTGTCGTGTCAAATTATCATATATTCATTTAAAACATAGTCATATTTTGTATGGGTTTCTGTGTTTGCTGTATTTTGGAGTGTTAATAATAAATTCAAGTTATTTAGCGCTTCTCATCTGAAGACAAATCCTGAGGCGGAAAAAAATCAAAAATGAAAACAAATATTGACTGTTATTACACATGCAGGATTGTCCCTCACTATGTCCATTATGCCTCCGTTACGAAACATCCCTTCTGTTATTGTAAATCCCCTTCAATACTCCCCATACTTCCTTTAAAAATATGTATGTGTAGTCCGCCCCCTAGTAATGTTCTTGATATCAGTGACCAACCTGTTCCTGGGAGAATAGTGTCTGACGGTGAGAGGAGACGTCGTGGGTTTGAAACCGTGTGATGTGGTGAATCCATTGATGAACTGGTTGTTGTGAAATGGTGCAACCTGGAAAACACAACACAAGATTGAAAATGAAAGGAAGTGAAAATGAAAATTAAAATGAAAAAATACAAAAAATAAAAGTCACTGGTACAATTTTGATTACGTCTAAAATAAAAATACAGATTAAACTTAAAAAAGGAAGAAAAATATACAAATAAACAATATGTTTATATAAACAAATTAAGTCGAAGTAAAATGTTAATTTAAATACATTAAAGGCAAGTTTATTAGCACCTTTCAGCACACGGCAACCAAAGTGCTTTACAAAATAAGATAAAAGACATTTAAGAACAAATACAGTGGAAGCACATTATAAAAAAAGGCAGACCCGTCCCAGAAGACCTGAGACTCCTGGATGGTTCATATTTTTGCAGGAGATCGATAATATCATTTGGTCGTAAACCATTTAGGTGCCGTTTACACGGGAACGAAACGGGTTGTATCCGCTACTTTTCTCGAGCGTATAGCCCGTTCGTTCACACGAGGCCGTAACGGAACCGCAGAAACGGACCCCTAAAACGATAACGGGTCCCAAGGTGGATAGATCTGCGGACAGAACGCTCTGGGGGGCCAAACGGCTCCGTGTGTACGCCCTATACGATCATTTCCTGATCAAATCAAGTTTTATTTATATAGCACATTTATAAACGATTTTTGGTGGAGCCAAAGTGCTGTACATATAATAAAAATAGCCTACAGTAGAGACACTTTACAGCAAATACAACAGCACAGATTGTTCAGAATATCAGTATGAGAAAAACGACACCCTCTGTCCTTAGACCCTCTGTCCTTAGACCCTCTGTCCTTAGACCCTCTGTCCTTAGACCCTCTATCCTTAGACCCTCTATCCTTAGACCCTCACATCGTACAAGGAAAAACTTCCAGAGAGAACCCACAGTTTAAGGGGAACATGGGAGAAACCTCAGGGAGAGCAACAGAGGAGGGATCCCTCTCCCAGGACGGACAGACGTGCAATAGATGCCGTGTGCAAATCGAAGAGATAATACATTTTACAGCATATAGACCGAATGTTAGGAAATGCATGTGTCTGTGATAAGAAGATGAATCCACGAGGATGTCAGCTACAATCCTGTGGAAGCCATGTTCTGGAAATGTTCAACTCAATCAATACTGTGAAGATACATGAATCAAAATGATCAATAATAAATGGTGAAACAAGCAGAGTTGTCTTTCTGGTTATTTATTCGAAGCTTCGAAGACACAGGTCTCACAGAGTACAGAGTATTCTGAAAGAGTGCGCACGGAGTAGAAAACGCATACAGGTTATATAGGATCTTGTTAGTTCAACAGCATTTCGTCACTTATCGAAGGAAGGCCCTGGCAGGAGAGATAAGATTTCCAAAGGAACAGAAACTGTCAATCACTAATAGATTAAACTAGGAACTTGTTCAACAGGGGAAGTGAAGAAACTTTGTCAGCAGCAGATGGAGGAGACAAGAAATGGAGAACTTGATTATGGGACAGGGAAGCTAACAGGAACTTGCCCATTGCCCTGTGCTTGGCACCCCGGTCCCTCATAAAGTTCAGACCTTATGTGACCTTAAAGTGTCAATCATAAAGCAGACAAAGGACATGACCTAAACACATCACCCAGACCTTACTCCTTAGTGTTTAAAGGTCATGAGTGTCAGTACATCCTTAGGGGAACTGTTGTAAGTGCTGACAGAGGTTGTAAGCTAAAATACATATTATCTGAGACTGCTTATGGTTGCAAAAAGGGTTATAGAGCCAAAACACATCATTTCGAGGAACTGCTGAAATGACGTGATCATACAGCTAGAATATAACATCTGCATTACATATAGGGTTTTAACCTACATGGATATAAAGTCTGCCACTACAGCCATCAGGGAAGCAGCATGACGAGACCCAAGGCAGGACCGCAGAGACAGGTTCAGCCACGACCCGAAGTCCACGACTTAATCCAGAACTCACCTTGATAACGATGAAGCCATAGCCCCGCCTCTCCCCACCTTTGCTGCTCACTGCTGTCGCATGGTCAGTAGCTACTGCTACTGACCATGCGACAGATGTTAGTGCAACATCTACAGCTCCTCTACCACAACCATCAGCAACAAGTGGACATGGAGAACTACATGTTGCTAAATCCACCGCAGAGCATAAACAGAAGGGCAACCATGGCAACCATGCTCGGGGGTCTTCTTCGCTGCTTTTGGTGTATTTTGTGGCGGAAGTACAGCGCCACTTACAGGCCCGGCATATGTACTACAGCGTCTCCAGCGGGTCGAGCGGTCTCGTGTGGACGGACACGTTTCTTGAGCCGTATCCGTGTGAACGGAAGACGTTTTTGATATCGAACTCGGTTCATTTGCGTTCCCGTGTAAATGGGGCCTTAGTGCTTTAAAAAACAGCAATAGTACTTTAAAATCAATTATTTGGTAGACAGGAAGCCAGTGTAAAGACTTCAGTACTGGACTGATGTGATCTGATGTAAATGTTAGCAATATATTTTGACCCCTCTTTGTTAGCCTCAATTTAAAATATTAAAAAAACTGTCAATAATTTTAACTCAACTGTTTGAATACATATCACCTCTGTAAATGCAATGAATCCTGAGTCCATCTTTTAGATAAACATCTGTACGTTTTGTTTTGTATTAGTTTATCTAACAGTGAAAATGCACATTAATAAACATTGATGTTGATTGTAGTTTGTTTTAAAAAAAAATCATCCTAAAAACGTATTATAAAATATTTAAAAAAACATCAATACACAATCGCAATTAAAAATATGAAAAACATACATTAAAAAGTATAATTGTTGGTGGTTATTTAAAGCATGCTCTCACCAGCGTGGGGTCGATGAAGCTGTGCGTGGCGGACCATGCCTGTGGCGTGATGAGGCTGTAGAGAGGGAACTGCTGCTGGGGGCTGTACACCGGGGGGATGTAGTACGACGTGTATCTCTGCTGCTGCTGCTGTTGTTGTTGTTGCTGCTGCTGCTGCTGCTGCTGTTGTTGTTGTTGTTGCTGCTGCTGCTGCTGCTGCTGGGCGTACGGGTTCACCTCCACCGGACGGTAACCGTTCTTTGGCATGAAAGTGTTGATAGCGATCGCCTTCGCCTTTATCCTCGCCTGGAGGGGAGAGAAACAGAAACAGGGCGGGGGAATTAAAACCATTTTTGTCTTTATCGTTTTAGCATAGATAGACAATATATAAGACCGTACACAAACACCCACAAGACATAACAAAATGAAGTACATTACAAGTCACATAAATACAATAGTCTCCAATTTGCTGACCCAGAGAACTCTCTAGATCCGCATGCTCCAGATAGTTAACCAGTTTAGCCCAGAGCCTGTTTTCCAGGCCTCAGGCTCAAAAAGGACATGCCCAGAACAAATGACCATATCTTCACTTCTAAAAGGGGTAAATTAATAATCTTTTTTCTCAAAGTAATGATAAACCTGTGAGTTGGATGTAGAAGTGTCCGAATCAATATCGATTTTTTTTTATTTTAAAGTAAATTCAGATTGAACATAGTAAAAAAGATTAAATTATTGTGTCTGTCCAAAAGAAAAACATTACTTATAGTGAAAACCACCCTTGAATGATGGGATGGTAGACTAAAAGCTGTAGGAATCCAAACTATAACATATAATAAGTACCCTGTATCAAGATTGATGCAAAACAAGTGACATTTGACCTTTTTAGAGAGGTTTAGCAAAAATAAAAACACTTCTGGGGTCATTTGGGTGGATTTTCAATATCTCTGGAACCCATTGGTCGATGTTGATGATCGACACCTCTTTTGAACCGTTAGAGCCAATAGAATCGAGGGGAGGTTCCTAAATCCATCTAAACATTACCATTGGTGAATGAGTGATGCGCAGCCAGCATGCCCAAAACCGGAAGTTGGGTTACAGCTCTCATACACTTGTGACGACCCCTGCCTTGTTATGTCTGGTGTGTGTGTATGTTTCTTTAAGGTTTTCCATTTGGTCTATCAGCTGGGATTGAGAACACCTGGCGGCCGGTACCAGAGGGTTAAAGGGCCTGAGTGAGACCTGCAATCTCTCTCTGGCAGGAGGACGTAACGCGAAGAGCAGCCACGACCAGCTGACCTCTTGTTTCGTCGTTTGTTTCGCCTGTTTGTGTCCTTCAGCAGCAGGGAATAAACTCTCTTTTTCTATTCACGCCCTCGTTTTCTGTCGCGCGTTGTTGTGGCTGAGAGCCAAGCCATGACACACTCTATGTGAAATCTCAGTTTAATGCCATAAATGTTATGATGGATTATCAGTAATCATTTCAAAGTGACAGAGACATTGGATTAACCTTCAGCAGCGTTTATATGTGTTTTAATGCCATTGAACACAACTTTTGTTCAGAAAACAGCAACGGTAAGACGTATTTGCCGGTTTGGCCCCGTAAGGTGAAGTTGTGTGCTGTCTTTGCTTGCAATCGCTGCCTTGAGTTCTGGTCGCACAGTGATGATACTTATACCATTGGAATCTGTGGAATCTCAGCTTTCGACTGATATATTTTCGATATTGTTTGTGCAGATCCGATGAAGTATAAAATATCGCTATCGTGAGTTATGTGCCAAGTGCGTTAGTACTCTTTCGCTTAGTGCTAATTCAGAGGCCTCGGCGTTAGACTTGTGTTTTGTTTCGGTAAAAATGGTTCGTATCGTCAGTTAGCTGAGTTTCTTCCCGTTAAGTGGGTATGACACATTCATAGGTTGCTAAATGTTAAGAAGCCCTGAGACACAGTTTCGTGTGTGGCTTAACCGGTTAATTGAATAGGTTTATATTTCTCATGCAGACAGTTATTTTTTGCCATTTACCAATACTTGGACTGTTAACATTTCTCCATGAAAGTGCATATAAATGCGTTTTGCCTGTAGCAGACTTACATTTAGAAAGACTTATGTTCTCTCTTCCTTATGTTGTGTTTCTTTGGGTTACACCCTACACAAAAGAAACTTGGGCTCCCATGTTTAGCTGCAATGTCAGGGAGGTATTTTGCATTTATTTGTGTCTTCTGCACATCTGCACGCGCGTCATGCAAACTTCAAAGTGTTATACATAAGAGCAGTCAATCTAATAAATACCAAAAATGATGTAATTAAAACAATTATTTTAAAAATCCTTTCACAGATGCATTTACCAGAGTCAAACGTATAAAGTGGAGGTTTTAAATAAGCCCAGTGGGTTTTCTGCCTCTTCCTGCACCGTTTATTATTTGTTCTGTAACAACAAATAACTCACCTTAATAGGCTTCCCGTTGGGAAAGTCTTCACCTCCTCTCGGAGATACTGATATGCCTTCAATTAGGAGAAAGAGAACAACACAATGTGAGCAACCAGTAGATTAGTAATGCCACAAGAAACAGAAAATATGAAGCCGATTCATAAAGCCTTTATTGATACTAAACGCCTTTCTCTGCAAAAAGTGCAGATAAAAAGCAAAGGAAAAATAAACAAGACCTGTATCTTTAAAGGTCACCTATCATGCTGTTTTTAGGCAATAGCATGGGTCTCAGAGATATATAAACAAATACATAAAAAACATGTCTATGAATTGTTTTGCTCAAAATACCAAACTGATACATTCTAGCCAAGCGTCATATCATATTTCACTTCCTGTTTCAAAAGTGCTGATTTGGGGTATAAAGCTTTAAAAACATGTGAATACAAAATAAAGGGAGGGGGCTGAGCTCATGCGGGACCCGGCAGCTACCGTCTAAACTAATTAATTGATTAAAATACGATTAATTGAGCAGTCCTATTATCAAGGATTCTTTCTGAAACAGTATGGAGCTCAAAGGCTTTCTCGTCTTGCCGGTTATACCACAAGGTAGTTCCTTTTACTTCCTGCTTCTTCACACACATGCCTCTCCAGTACAGGTTAGCTCTGAGTGTTAGCGATGCTAATGTAAACACCGACCATATTACGTCCAAAACAGTCTGGCATTGTTTCTGATAGCAACTTTCTGATTGGGCCGTGGGTCCACATTTTCAGATATTACGTCATATCGGACGCAAATCTGGATCGAGCTTCCGTTGTTCCCCCGTTTTTAGAGATGTGGGTACGGAGGAAAAGAGAGAGGGTTTTATTTTCTGACGCTGCGTGAGTTCCCCGACTCACCGGGACAGCAATTTTATGTAGAGAAGACATCAAAAAGGTGCATTTCGCATGGATAGGTACCCCTTTAATAAAAAGGCAAGCGCACATTGTTAAAAAAAGAAACAAATGATAATATAAATATTTACAATAATAAATAAGTATAAAATAGGTAGCAGTGTGATAAAGGATTCTTCTAGTACACAAGAGTGAAGTAACACTATAATCTAACCAAGAAAAATACACAAAAATAAGAGTTATTTAAAGACGATATAAGGGGGATCAAAACATTTTGGGGGCACAAGCCGGTACATCCCTACTCACTACAATCCTGCTTATATTGTGTTGAATGAAAATTGGCCGTACAATAGTGTTTTATTGTGAGAGCTTATAGATGTTTTTATCTTCACGGTCTACTGTATATTTTAGTTTTAATTACCATTTTGAGATGCTTACATTCTAAGTATTGTTTTATTTCTACTCTTTATGTGCAATGCCTTGTTTTGTTTTTTTGATGCTGCTGTCAACGCCAAAATGCTTAAATACAATAAAGTACATTTTATTAAATCTTGTAAAAGTAAGATTAAGACGGAAATAAGAAATGGGATTAAAGACAGTGCAATAAATTCCCAATTCTATACCCTGTGTCGTACATGTTGAGCCATCACTTAAATATGCTAAATATATGTTAATTAAAAAATATAAAAATCTATGAATTATGATCCATCAACTCCTCTTGACTGCCTTTTCTGTTTAGTTTTTGTATAGTTTTTGTTTGTTTTGCCTGTACCTCGTTGTCTACCCTCCCGTCTTTGAGTTTCAGAAAAGCGCTATATAAATATAATGTAGTTATTATTAATAGAATTTGCCAAATATGTTGCATAAAAATTGTCAGGATGTTGGGTTGATCCAAAAGTCGCCAAAAGATAAAATATCAATATCAAATGTATTTTTTTTCCTTCCTTATCTAACAATGCAGATAGGAGGTGTGTGTGGAATCCAACAGGCCTGAACAAACAAGTCTCGTTTCACGGTGAAATAACTCAATACATCATGTTGTTGTTTACCTGCTGTGCGTCTGCTTCCGATTCGAAGGTGATGAACCAGTTGTCGTTGTAGGCAAATTCACAGTTGATGAATTTGGGTAAGTTGTCTCCTTTAAAAAGAGCCTCGACCTCCTAGAGATCAGAACAAGAGATGAGGTTAAAGTGATTTCCATAACGACTCACTTTGAGAACCTGGAACAAAACAATTAAAAACTGAGTCATACAGTTTGACCCAAATCAGCTGCCGTTTAGTCAACATACGAAATCCTATTAATCCTTTTTCTGTGTGAGAGCAGACGATCCAATTAGTTCAATCTCAGGTGTTTTAAGGCCCTCTATTACAGGTATAACATGTACAGCATTTAGTTAAATATAACACAAAACTGAACAACATGCAATATGTAAACTGGACAAATGTATTACGAATGTTACTTAACATAACTTTTTCATATTAATTTGGATATTATGTGCATGCTGTTTATCTAATAGTGTTTTAATTGTCGTCTATTTTGCCGTAACTATGTAATGGCGTATTTCCACTGCAGGGCGTCGCTCGGCTTAGTATGGTGAGCCTGGCCTTGGTAGGACAGGCTCACTTTATGCTGCGTTTCCATTACAGTTTAGTAGCTGGGGTAGTAACTATAGTAACGCAGTGTAGGCGGAGCCGTGACGTCATCTTCAATGCGAACCACAGAAAACCAACATCAGCCGTTAGCGGTTAGCCCTCAGAGCTCACAGCTCTTCATGTTCAGAAACTAGACAAAAGTTAAACAAGTACAAACCACAGACTGTCTGTGTCATGGAGAATACAGTCGCTGGTTTATTTATGTCTGAATAGGCCGTTGTTGTGAGTGTGGACGATCGGAGCATATACTGCGTTAGCTTAGCCAATCTCCATTCAGAAAACACGCTTTTTAAAAAGGGTTTTTCGCCTGCCGTCTGTCTGCAGACTTGTCAAAGCATTAATTCATGGTTTTTACTAACCGGTATCAGTATGTTGTTACGTCGGCATCATTTAGAAACGTGTATTACAATTAAATCACGGTCAAATATGTTCATGTTGTTGTAGTTGCCGGCGATTCTCTCACTAGTTTAGCATACTCAGCCCGGTTGTTGGCCCGGAAAGAACCTCGATTTTTGAGAGCCAGAAAACTGTGAAAAAGTACCCGCTAGCCGGAACTACGCCCAAAAACAGGTCGGGCATGGCACGCTTAAACCGCGCTGTCGTGGAAATGCGCCATAAATGTCCTTCATGTAGGACGAATAAAAGGTATTCTGATTCTGAAACCAATACCAAAAACATAGACACTTATTTGGTGCTAAAACTAAAAATGCACAACCCAAAAATCCATATAACAGGTCAATCCCCAGCATGTAGTTAACAGGGGGGTCCAAACATTTTTCAAAGAAAGGCCAGATTTGATAATGTGAATAAGTCCGGGTTTTACCACGGATCGACCCAAAACAAATAAGGATGTGTGTGTGTGTGTGTGTGTGTGTGTGTGTGTGTGTGTGTGTGTGTGTGTGTGTGTGTGTGTGTGTGTGTGTGCATGCGTGTGTGCATGCGTGTGTTTTACCACGGGTCGACCTAAGACAAATGAAATACCCAAAAAAAAATACAGCATCTTTAAAAGAAAAAAGGGAAAAGCAAATACCATCGGCTCACATGTGTAGGGCCCCGTGTGGTGAAAGGAGGAATTACATTTTAAAGTTCTGTTTGACAATGCCATCGGGCCATAAATAACGTCGAAGCCTTTGGACTGGTTTACAAGAAGTTAAGTTTTTGATAAGTTTTAAATGTGTTAAATGTGAGCTGCTGATGATAATAATTTATAACAATGAACAGTTCATTTGGATGATGTGTCGTGTATCAAGATATCTTAATGTGTGATTTCACCATGAAATCATTATTAAAGAGACGTTAAATTATCATATTTATTTATCGCCAAGCCCTAATTTGAATGTGGAGAAGTAATGCTCGTATTGAGGAGAGTCGGTAAAAGTGTTTATGAATGAAAAACTGTCTTTAAATAAGGACATGTTGTTGTTGCCACAGTGTAATTTAACGTAATGAATAAAGTTCTGACCTCTATAGGAGTGCTCTCAGGAACTTCTCTGAGGATCACGATGCAGCGGTTCTGATTGGGCCGCACCTTCTCCCCCTTCTCATCCACTTGGACCAATGGCAGCGCTGCAAATGGGAAAATAAAGCATCACCAATGTACAAGAAAACACATTTACTGACTTTTACCCTTAAAATCCTGACTCTTATAATGTACTGTTATAAAGTACATTTCTATTGAGTTGCTGTAACAAAATGTTTTCCCAATGTGGGATCAATAAATTACATCTACATACAGTGGGGCAAAAAAGTATTTAGTCAGCCACCAATTGTGCAAGTTCTCCCACTTAAAAAGATGAGAGGCCTGTAATGTTCATCCTAGGTACACTTCAACTATGAGAGACAGAATGGGGGGAAAGAATCCAGGAAATCACATTGTAGGATTTTTAATGAATTAATTGGTAAATTCCTCGGTAAAATAAGTATTTGGTCACCTACAAACAAACAAGATTTCTGGCTCTCACAGACCTGTAACTTCTTCTTTAAGAGCCTCCTCTGTCCTCCACGTTAACTGTATTAATGGCACCTGTTTGAACTCGTTATCAGTAAAAGACACCTGTCCACAACCTCAAACAGTCACACTCCAAACTCCACTATGGCCAAGACCAAAGAGCTGTCAAAGGACACCAGAAACAAAATTGTAGACCTGCACCAGGCTGGGAAGACTGAATCTGCAATAGGTAAGCAGCTTGGTGTGAAGAAATCAACTGTGGGAGCAATTATTAGAAAATGGAAGACATACAAGACCACTGATAATCTCCCTCGATCTGGGGCTCCACGCAAGATCTCACCCCGTGGGGTCAAAATGATCACAAGAACGGTGAGCAAAAATCCCAGAACCACACGGGGGGACCTAGTCAATGACCTGCAGAGAGCTGGGACCAAAGTAACAAAGGCTACCATCAGTAACACACTACGCCGCCAGGGACTCAAATCCTGCAGTGCCAGACGTGTCCCCCTGCTTAAGCCAGTACATGTCCAGGCCCGTCTGAAGTTTGCTAGAGAGCATTTAGATGATCCAGAAGAGGATTGGGAGAATGTCATATGGTCAGATGAAACCAAAATAGAACTTTTTGGTAAAAACTCAACTAGACGTGTTTGGAGGAGAAAGAATGCTGAGTTGCATCCAAAGAACACCATACCTACTGTGAAACATGGGGGTGGAAACATCATGCTTTGGGGCTGTTTTTCTGCAAAGGGACCAGGACGACTGATCCGTGTAAAGGAAAGAATGAATGGGGCCATGTATCGTGAGATTTTGAGTGACAACCTCCTTCCATCAGCAAGGGCATTGAAGATGAAACGTGGCTGGGTCTTTCAGCATGACAATGATCCCAAACACACCGCCCGGGCAACGAAGGAGTGGCTTCGTAAGAAGCATTTCAAGGTCCTGGAGTGGCCTAGCCAGTCTCCAGATCTCAACCCCATAGAAAATCTTTGGAGGGAGTTGAAAGTCCGTGTTGCCCAGCGACAGCCCCAAAACATCACTGCTCTAGAGGAGATCTGCATGGAGGAATGGGCCAAAATACCAGCAACAGTGTGTGAAAACCTTGTGAAGACTTACAGAAAACGTTTGACCTCTGTCATTGCCAACAAAGGGTATATAACAAAGTATTGAGATGAACTTTTGTTATTGACCACCATAATTTGCAAATAAATTCTTTAAAAATCAGACAATGTGATTTTCTGGCACACAAGCAGGATAGACTTTAACATCCTCTCCTGGGAAATCACCCCGGTTCGATTGTCTCGACAGTTTCGTAAGCAGGTAAACAAACATCCTTTAACTCAGGAGTGTCCAAACATTTTTCACTCAGGGCCACGTTCAGAAACATATAGGAAGGGCAACTTGAGGCGAGGCATATTGCCAAATAAGTTAAGTTAGAAGTCAGCTAAATCAATCAAATGTAGGTCAATGTTACTTGAATATGCTTTAAGAAAACAACAGCTCACTTTTCTCCGCAGGGTTTCATTATTGTGTTGGCAGCTCATTCCTTAAACTTTAACTGACTGAATGTATTTGTAAAGTGGGCTTACTAACACATGAATACTCATATATATTTTAGAAGTGTAATATGAGACAAGCACAAGTTTAATTTCTGGACCATATTTCATTTAACTTTTTGAATTAGCTGAGGGCCGATTCAAAATGGCCGTAGTTTGGACATCCCTGCTTTAACTCCTGCTTCTCTCCAACGATTAGAATAAGAGGAGTGAAATCACAAAGTGGCAGATCATTAGACTCACATCGTAAAATGTCCACGATCAACTCCACGTCGGTGCTGAGCTTCTTCACGTGATCCAGGTTCGCCACCGTCACGATTGGCACGTATTGATCGCTGTCCATCTGAGAGATGAGGTACATGTCACTGGCCAGATTCTCCCTGAGAGACAAAGGGGGAGGAAAAAGGGGGGAGTTAGAGCAGAGAGAATAATAATAATAATATATAGACATTTATTTATTAGAATAAACCCCTTGAGATGCACCATCAAAAATCTACAAAAAGCAACGTCTTACAGGCATACATGAACAAAATAACAGAAAGCAAAGCATGACAAAGCACGTACAGTCTGTTGAGTAAAATTCATGAAGTAATACATACAATCATTACAATTTGATAGAAAGCAGTAATATAATACATGTTATTTATATAGCGCTTCTCCCGGTGCTCAAAGAGCTTTACAAGCAAGTAAAGAAGGAAAATAACAACAAAAGAAAGTACAAAGTGCTAAGCTAGGTGGAATAGGGGCGAGGGGTTAGTGGATAAGGAGTCGAAGGCAAGAGTGAAAAGGTGAGTTTTGAGGGATTTTTTAGAGCAGAGAGAAACATGTGTACGAACTGTGCAGCTGGTACATATTTAGCTGCTTTAATTAAAGGTCAAGGATTCAAAGGCTTTACTGTCATATTGCACAAAAGCTATAGAATCGTTTTAGCAATTAAAATATAAAGTCCCCGGCTTCTCCAAGAGTGCAACGTACATATGTGACCTGCTCTATCGAAATCAGTCGCATTGACCCGAAGACACATTTTGAGTTGTGGTGTAGTGGGGATTTTTTTACTGGGGGGACGCTATTTTAATTAGGTCATCCCAAACAATGCCACACAAGTGCGCACGCGCTCAGCGCACTCACAAAACGGGCAGACAGGTCCAAAGAAACTACCGGTATGCTTAGTCCTACTTTAGTTACTGTACTGCAAAAAGCAAACGGCGGTGCGCTCAACACACACAGACTCAAAACCATGGACACACAGGCACATAAGTTACATAAACAATGTATAGGCCTAAGTTGCATAAATGCTTGAGCTACAGTATTGCAACTAAGCAGACAGCGCTGCTTCTCTCTCTCTCTCTCTCTCCACTTTCAAAATCTATTTAAAACTCATAACAAACAAACGCTATTCCCAAAGTTGTCCTGAAATTAACTTATTAAATAAACGAAATGAAAAATATAGCCTACTTATGCAAACAATATTGAATCTGGACTTGAAATTATTCTGATGAGGCCCACTACACCACTGGTTGTATACACTGCTGGAAAGAGGAGATTCCTAGCTTTCTAATGATATCATGATTGTTTTTGTACTCCAAATATTAAGCGAAATATGTCACATTATATAATGACTGTCACCGAGTCATCATTTTGAGAAAAAGGCCTTCAAAGTATTCTCTTCTCTGGAATCCATCGATCTGATTGGTTATTAGCAAATGATCAAAATACTACGGAGGGAAGATATTTTCGTTTGGATTACTGGTCTGGGGGAAGCTCGCGAGTGTGTGTGTGTGTATACGTGTGTGTTTGTGTAATTTTGCGTTTGTGTGTATTGTGTTTGTTTCCCGGGGAAAACCCTCACGAGAAACACCGGCTGTTGTTACGCCTGCTGTGACGTTAAATTACTCCGTTCTCCGCTTGTAATTATACCGAAGCTTCAAAGTTGTATTTATCATCTGAATTTGCCGAAACAAGTTTAATATTCTGAAAGCCAAGACTTTGTTTAATTGAAATCAGATGAAAACAAACTGTAACGGACCCTGCCGTGTTATCTATGATTACTCTACGCTTACATTCATAATGTCAGCGGAGGGAGGGGGGGCGGCGCTGCGGAAGAGCAGATTACACTCTTCAAAAATGTATTTATCGTGTGAGTTTGGAAATAAAAGTTTCATATTCTGAAAGCCAAGACTTTGTTTGTTTAAAATCAAACAAAACACCCAAACCCCCGAAAAAATAGTTTTTTACGCAAATCCACGTTTATTTTGAATTGAGCCGTTGCGACTTCCGACTGATTTCGATAGAGCGGGTCACAAATATTAACCATAAAACAATGAAAGATAGTGCAAGAAGAAAGATAATCTATGCAACTGAAAGCAAAGTATGTTTCTCTTAATGAAACTATGACAAAAGGTGTCAAAATGTGACGAGACAGCACCAATTTCACTAAACGCTATTTGTGCGGATATCAAAATGCAATATCGTTAACACATTGTATAGCAATGTTATGGAATTAAAGCTTAATTAAGTGTAACCTAATGAAATGTAACTTTTAACGAAGTGGTATCCTTGAAGTAATTTAAATCCTTAGAGATAACGCATGCTCTGATGTTATACTGTAAATATGTATGAAAAGAACATTTCGTCTATGTTCACGGAGGTAAGGTAAAGGGTTTTATGTCTGCAAGAAGTTGCCTGGAGGCTTTTATGACATCCTGCATCTGATTAGTGTTTGGGTCTCTTGTGATCGAGCCAAAATGTTCTTGTGTCACATGTGAATTATCTTTGATGTCTTCCTGTAAGAGAGTCTGTCACACAGAGCAGGACGCACTCAGGAGGAGTCGTAATGCGTGCATGTATTGATCAAAGACCTTTTAAGTTAAATGAATATTACAGGAATATTGTGTTTCTTTGCCTAAAGGCCCCTACACACCACTCTGACACCAAAGAACACGTCCCGATGGACCTGACTGTTGTGTCGCCTCACGTTCATTACATGTTTATTACATGTCATTTGTTAGACGCTTTTATCCAAAGCGACTTACATACATTCAGTACTGTGGACAATCCCCACAGGAGCAATTTGGGGTGAAGTGTCTCAGGGACACAACAACATGCTGAGTGCAGTGGGACTCCAACGTGCTACCCTCTGATTTCAAGTCCAGCACACTATCACTATCCACAGCCTCACGTCTCCTGCGTCTTGGCCATGTGTCGCACTGGAACTCACCGCAAAGACTTCAGCCGGCGGCCAAGTAGCACGTACAAACTGTGCATGCGTGAGTGGCAATAACTCTCCTTACCAGCAGGTGGCGGTAGTGTGTATTCGTCATTCAAAAGAGGCAACCAGAAGACAGACTGCGTGCTTCTCATGCACTGATTCGCTAAGCTGAACAGCCAATAGGAGTGATTTCTTTAGCCGACGGCCTTTAGCCGACAGCCTACCGATTCAACATGTCGAATCGGCGGCGAAAGGTATCGGCGGCGGCCCGGTGTGTAAGGACCGTAACTCGTGATTTTCTCTAATCAGCAGCTGATTTTAAGTAGAACAAAAATGATTCAAATGTATTTTGAAATACAAAACTCTGCAAGGCTCAGTGTGTCTGATCTAAAACTAATTATTAATACATAAAAAGGCAGACGTTCAGACAGAGGCAGGAAGATGTTAAAAAATGTTATCCTACAAGTGACATTAAGGTAAACCATTTTTTTGATTTTGTAAGTAATTACTGTTATCTGATTTGCTTTTTCTTATGTACTTGTAGTTATTTTACTTAAAAAAAGAAAACATGTTGTGCTTTTGGTTGTACATGTTCCTTTGTGAGGCTTATTTTCTTCTTGTGTGATGGTGATGAATGTTGAAAAAGCCTTTTAACAAAGTGAGATGATGATAAGAAACCGTATCTCAGGAGGCGGTTTAAACCAGAGAGAGTTTTTCCACTTTGTCGTCCACACAAACCTCTCTTCTCCGGACTTTAATGGTCACTTAAGAGCGGCCATTTTTTTACTGTGGTTCAGGTTAAGTGCCTTTCTTCCATTAACAAGCGTGAAACAGCAGCGAGGAAAGTGGCTGGATGAGGTCTGAGATTTCTAGCTCGTTGGGCCATTAAAAGGAAGTCCTGCACCATTTGAGGTTTAGCAGCTTATCTGTCCTTTCTTTTTTGTCACAAGGCTCACATCATTCCAGTTGTTGTTTTTTATTTTTATGGGGTGTTGACAAATGTAAGTGTCAATTACTTCTGTGTGTTTGATATTTTTAGTGTCTTTTTTGTATGCCTTTTTAACCTGTATTTGTAAAGTGTCTTGGGTAGGGATGGGTATCGAGAACCGGTACTAAGTCAGTACCGGTACCTGATTGGACGGTATTGATGTACAGTTAAGCCGCTGGACAAACGGTGCTGCTATCGGTATATGAATTACGCTACTACCTTAGTTTAAACAATTCTGGTTGGTTGGGAACCCTCATCCCGTGTGACGTATCCGGTTTGAGTACCACTCTGATTGGCCACTGTGAATGCCACTCGTCATCTCTCCTAACAGCGCTCTTATTATTGTGAGACTCCCGGGGGCAGACCATAGGGGCAGACGCAACATCTTGCTAGAAACAGCGTCTCAAGGATTCTTAACATTTAACAACCTATTAATGATGCAGAGAGAGAAAGACAGAGAGAGAAAGACAGAGACAGAGAGAGAGACACAGAGAGAGACACAGAGACAGAGACAGAGAGAGACAGAGAGAGACAGAGAGAGGAGAGAGAGAGAGAGACAGAGAGAGACAGAGAGAGACAGAGAGAGAGACAGAGAGAGACAGAGAGAGAGAGAGAGAGAGAGAGAGAGAGACAGAGAGAGACAGAGAGAGAGACACAGAGAGAGACAGACAGAGAGCAGACAGAGAGACAGAGAGAGAGAGAGAGAGAGAGAGAGAGATAGAGAGAGAGAGAGAGAGAGAGAGAGAGAGAGAGGACAGAGAGAGAGAGAGAGAGAGAGAGAGAGACACAGAGAGAGAGAGACAGAGAGAGAGAGACAGAGACAGAGACAGAGACAGAGAGACAGAGAGAGAGAGAGACAGAGACAGAGAGACAGAGAGAGAGACAGAGAGAGAGACAGAGAGAGACAGAGAGAGAGACACAGAGAGAGAGAGACAGAGAGAGACAGAGAGACAGACACAGAGAGAGAGAGACAGAGAGACACAGAGAGAGAGAGACAGAGACAGAGAGAGAGAGAGAGAGAGAGACAGAGAGAGACAGAGAGAGAGAGAGAGAGAGAGAGAGAGAGAGAGAGAGAGAGAGAGAGAGAGAGACAGAGACAGAGACAGAGACAGAGAGAGAGAGAGAGAGAGAGAGAGAGAGAGAGAGAGAGAGAAGAGAGAGAGAGAGAGAGAGACAGAGAGACAGAGAGAGACAGAGAGAGAAGAGAGAGATACATAAATACATCATATATTGTGATTTTCATTTATGGAGGTGAACTCACCTGGAAAGACAGAACTCCAGAGTCTTCTTCAGATGATCTCTCAGACCCTCCTGAGGATTCTCCGGCTGAGGATCACTTCCTGCCGACACACAAGGAGGAATGTTCTGGTTAGTTAAGAGCAAATCAACTTATTGCTGATCCTGGGACCAAAACATTAATCCAGCTAGTCGGACGTAAGGCTGGAAAATGAATAAATGTCGAGCAGGAAATTGGTGGGGAAAGAAAAAGCACATTTTAAGGAATACTTGAAAGTACACACAATGGTTTCTTTACACAAACCATGGTTGCTAGTTCAACAAAACGCCATTGTGATTTCCTAGTTCAACACATGTTTAGGCACATTTGGGTAGGTTAAGGTTACAAAATGTGTATTCATCTAGGTCCAAGATTTGTAACCAAGAACTGCTTTTGTTAAAATGCAATACTGTCAGATACTGGGTGCAGTGCTTGCAAAATATGCACTGCACTAGTGGCTCAGAGAGGAATCTGCAGGGTGGAATAACTAGAAATAATAGTAGATGGGTCTTGGTACTAGCCCTCTCTAAAGCTTTATGGTTGCTGTTGTTGTTGTCTTCATTCTTGGTGGAGGGCATTGATAAATAAACGTCTCGTCACAGATAGTGTCTGGCACTGGCCAATTAAACTTAAATGCTGCGATAAATAAAACATGAAAAGAACAAACAGTTGTTAACCGAACATCTCTAGTCAATACATTCTGCTGCTTGAGGCTCAGCCATTTTATTACATTCACTGAGAAAGTAAAGATACTGTAGCATCTTTAAGCAGCGCTCAGAAACTGTGATTACTTATTATTAGCACTTTGATCATTCAAAATCTTTTTTTTTTAAATTGCATATTAGACCATTTCATTTTAAAGCCTGAAAACATTTCCCTGTTAAGAGTTTTACATTGTATTCTCTCTTAAGGCGAGACACGGCAGGCAAAAACATCGTTTTTCATGCACTGGCCAATTTTGAGATTTTGTGCTATTTTTATTCCACAACATGTTTTCTTTCAGGCTTTTGGAAGGAAAACGTACAAAATACACATTTAGGTGTTTATTTTTACTATAAGCCGCTTTCACACCAAGTACTTTGCCGTACTTAGTTCCCGGTACTTAGTTCCCCCATGGAACTAAAGAGCCGATCGCGTTCTCACCGGAATAAGTCCCTGAGGGAAGATTACGCAAATGAAGCCGCTGACGTCACTTCTTCTTCTTCTGCTTTGGGTTTACTGGCAGGCCGCAAACAACTTCACGGCGTATATGCCACCCGAAGTCCCCGGCCGGAAGTCCCCAGAGTTGGGGACTGGCTTCCGAGTAAATCGCCAGAACACCGACACCTCCTCATCTCCACTGCTCGCATGTTTGTTTTTGTGTTGCCATAAGTTATTCTCTCTCTGTTTGTGCACGGGGCTAATGCTAATGCTAATAATGCTAATGCCAGCAAATACAATGGCGGCTTCACAAAACTTTTCAGAGTTTCACGGGGCGTGGTTTGCAATTCGCCCAGCCAATCAGAAATTGGAACCTTTTTCTCCCCAGGAAAGTACCTGCTCTCTAGCAGGCACTGAAAAGGGGGGAAAAGTTCTCATGAACTAAGTTCTCTTTTTGGTGTGAACGCAAAATCCCAGGATCTATCGGAACTAAACGGGAAAGGTACGGGGAAAAGTACTCCGGTGTGAAAGCGCCTATAGTTTGTCTATTTGCGTCTGTAGATTTCACCTAAATTCACAAAAAGTTAGCATTCTAACGTAACATGAAGTACCGCGACCGCTGTGTGCACCATGTAATCAGAGGTATCGTTGGAAAGCTCCGTCTCTCCGGCACAATCCCATCGGATCCAAATATGGTCATGTCCTTTGTATCAGTAACCAATCGTGAAAGTACAAAGGGGTCTTAAACCAAAAAACGAAATCTCATTGGCTGGTTTCAATTTCTGACAACGTGATTCGTTCACGTCACGTGGTGTGCTAAAACACTTCCTGGTTAGCTTTCCGCTGGAAATTTAAATCTCAAAATGGCAAAAGAACAGCGAAAAAAACATTCACAGAGAAGACGACAACAATTGTCACTTGCACGAAGCAAGGTTAGACAAAACACAAATGACCCTGAGCATGAAATACCGTCACGGAGTGCGTCGAGGTACAAGCGGTCATCCAAAGAACAGGAGGGTTTAGCTAGCGCCTCACTGCAATCTTTAAAGGTCGTTTTCTCAAATGAGTTTTTTCTCTTACTCTGAGTGAGAAATGTCAACTTCAGTAGCACGTAGAGACACCAAACCTTCCAGTTATATTCCAATCAATATTCTGAAGGTTTTTACAGAAGGGTTTGTTCATATATCATTCATAGCCTGAATTATATAACATTTTATACCTAAAAACATGGCAACATTTATATTTTAGGGCTGTATTTTCTGATTTATGGAGTGATAAAAAGAAATATCCAAAATCCCTTCTGTAAAAGCCTTAGATTGTAATATGACTACAAAATGAAACAAGAATGTTGAACCTGGCTTTATCCAATGTTCAGATTTGTGTTCCTGAAATGTATTAAAATATGCGCATATTTAATGAGATTATGGCTCATTTGCATATTTGAACATGCTATTTCAGAAAACTTGTAATACAAAAAAACAATTGTCTTAATGTAAGTAATTAACTGGAGAAATGTCTAGCTGATATCTTTAAGTTAAAAAAATTCCCCTATTCCCCTGTAGTGTCTCGCCTTAACTCAAGCACCCGAATACATACAAAATAAAGTACGGACATTATTTTAAAGCCGTTTACAATGTTCCCTTTGATACAAATGTACATTCTTTATTTAATTTTTATCCCCAGCACCTACACTTCATAATTCAGAAAGTGAATGTGTTTGACTGTAAATCTATACAATTGGTTTTCACTTTGTAATATAAAACAGGCTGAAAATAGTATTTTCTGTCATGTTTTGCATTAAACATGTATTTAGATATGGCAATCATCAATTAACCAATAGTCTCCAGGCCTTACAGTCACATGGGGTACCCTCACTGACCTCTGCCTGCTCTGACGAAACAGTCAATCAATAACCATCTCACCTGTGCGTCCTTGCTGCTCGGGGAACTCAGTGAAGGCCTGAGGGGTCTCTGATCCGTCCGGGCTGACGGGGCTCGGCTCCGACAGCATCACTGGGACCGGAGGAGGAGGATCATCGGGGTCCGAGAGGAGCGGCTCCTTCAGGGCCTCTTCACTGGCTTCATAGCCTGGGAGAACAAAGAAGAAGGGGAGGAAGTCAGCAAACAAACCCTTTAAAACTGCAGCATTAATAGGCGCTTTCACACCAAGTACTTTGTATACTACAGATTCTACTACTTCAGAGTAACCCCGGTATTTCCTACGGATAACGCTATAGTAATAATAACTGGTTAAGGAAGAGGAACCAGCGTCTCTTAGTGCTAAAGAAAATAAGTTTCCTTCCTTAATATTAAAAGAAAAGTCTGTAGAGTTGAAAAAGTGTCACTTCATGACTGTGCAGACTATATTAAAACTCCCGTCCTATGCAACGGAGTTTCCTATAAATGTCCTCGCGGACAGTTCGAGGACGTCAATCAGAGTCCAACGAAGACTAATCAATAATTTCTGTTTCTCCCACATCCCTGTTGCCTCAGCGTTGGCTATACTCGGCCGGGAACATTAGAGTGAGTGATTACGCTCATTTGTGTGGAAGGGAACGGTGGCTGTAGTGGGAATATTCATGGCTTCGTGCTAAATTGAGTATGAATGATTTAAGAGGCGTTTCGGCACGACGAGAGAAGTGACGAGAATGGACAAAGACGGGATGGAAAGCAAAATAGAAGGGGTTTGTGAGAAGAGCCCACATTTTTTTTTAAACGAGTAAGAGAGGCGTGTGGCGCAGTGAGTTGTGCGTAGGTGTTCGGATCAGGGGGTCACAGGCTGAAACCCCACTGCACTCAGCATGTCGTTGTGTCCCTGAGACACTTCACCCCAAATTGCTCCTGGGGGGGATTGCCCACAGTATTAAGTATGTTAGTCGCTTTGGATAAAAGTGTCTAACATGTAACATGTAATGTAAAAGTCAATATTACAGTTTGCTATTGGGATTTGTATGACTGGTATAACATGACATGAGCATTTTAGAACTTCCTGTTTCCTCGTCTTGAAGTTGATCTTTTTAAAATCGGTTTTTGGTTGGACGCCTGAAATAAGGTCTGTGGTTAACAAGCTGTGTTGCAGGGAAAAGGTATTTCTGTTAGCTGAACAGGATGTAAAGGCTGCTTCGCCAAAATCCAATGGTATTTTTCCCATTGGATTTTTTTTAAATTATTGCAAAAAATAATCTAAAACATTTATGATACTTACACGTTTTGTTCAACACGATAATCTACACATATTAACACCACTTTATGACTTCACGTCACCACCGCTAAGCTAAAGGTGGCTAATGTTGGGCTATAAAGGAACTACAGTACGGTCACATGACTTCACGTCACCACCGCTAAGCTAAAGGTGGCTAATGTTGGGCTATAAAGGAACTACAGCACGGTCACATGACTTCACGTCACCACCGCTAAGTTAAAGGTGGCTAACGTTGGGCTATAAAGGAACTACAGCACGGTCACATGACTTCACGTCGCCACCGCTAAGCTAAAGGTGGCTAACGTTGGGCTATAAAGGAACTACAGCACGGTCACATGACTTCACGTCACCACCGCTAAGCTAAAGGTGGCTAACGTTGGGCTATAAAGGAACTACAGCACGGTCACATGACTTCACGTCACCACCGCTAAGCTAAAGGAGGCTAATGTTGGGCTATAAAGGAACTACAGCACGGTCACATGACTTCACATCACCACCGCTAAGCTAAAGGTGGCTAATGTTGGGCTATAAAGGAACTACAGCACGGTCACATGACTTCACCGCCACTAAGCTAAAGGCGGCTAATGTTGGGCGTGATGACGTTTATTAGTCTCATGTAGACACGTGTTAGAAACCACTTTAAAACCTTAAATGTGTAGGTCTATAAAATGTTGCCTAACATATTACCCTAAAATAAGTACACCTGTTACTTTTGTACACGTACAAAAACTTCAGGCAGGCTTTTTTAAAATTGGTCATAGCCCTTGAGGCGCAGTGGCTCAGTCTGCAGGGACTTGGTCTTGGACCAACCTCCTAGAGCGAAGGGTCGCTGGTTCACGTCCCGATCGGACCAAAAATAAGGAGTAGCTGGAGAGATGCCATTAAGCAAGCTAACCTCGAAACTGCTCACTTCTCCTATCTGCATGTGATTGTGTGTGTGCATGGATATCCTCCCCTGTGTGTGTAATGTGTGTAAACACAACAGGGTGGGGAAAGAAATGTCCCATATAAAGTATCTATTCTTCATCTTAGCTGTTATACAGTTAGTGTCTTAACAGGGCCTTATTGGCAAATGCAGCCAATTTAGTTTAATTTGCTAAAACAGCCACAAATCTGACATTTAGTATAGAAGTCTGAAACTGACCTTCTGGTCCGGGTCGGCTGAACTCTTGCAGCCCTCCTCCTCCTTCCATGTCTGCAGGGCAGCGGTCGTGGTGTCGGCGCTCCCGCTGGGGTCCAGGCTAAACATGTGGTTGGCCCATGCTTTCGCATTGGGGTTGAGGTCTGAAACCTTGGGGGATTCCTGCAAACACAACACACCGTTTGGGTCAGAAAGGTCCATTTTAGGAGAGGCAAATCTGCACAGCGACAGTTTCAAAGGGAAGACAAATATTTACCAACTCATCGTACTTTTTTTCGACTCATGATAGACCGTTTTATGTACTATGTATTGTGGACAGGTAATTATCACAAATTGGACATCATAAGAACCTTTTACACTTTGAGAAAAGCGAGAGCAACAAGGCAAAGGGCACAGATACAGAAACCACATTGGTGTGACTGAATAAAGTATTAAATGCTTCCAAGTTATTTAAAATCCGACGTGATACTGGGTTCCTCATGGCTATAAAAACATTGTTATGGTACATCTCAAGTTAAACTGTAGTTTATTAAAATGTACCAGTAAAAACGAAGTGAAACTAAATATTAAAATGTACTTTCCAAGTAATTTCCCCTTTGCTCAGCCGTCACACACAGAAGAAATATGACTTTAATTTGAACACAATCTTTGCCCAAGTCATAAAGGTTCTGTTTATCAGTCAGTGTTTTAAATCACTTGTATTACTCTTTAAAACCTGAGCATCGCTTCCAGTAAATAAGGAGGGTTTTTATCCAGGTAAGCTGACTGGTACTCCCGTATTATGCTAATAGATAAGAAGACTTTTAATTGAGTTTGACTGATAATTTATAGGTTTATTTAACAGGGAAAGTGAGCATTAATAAACAAAGCTGTAGTCACTGGACTGATGATTCAAATTCAACATAAAAACTAAATGTAGGTAGGTAGGTAGGTAGGTAGGTAGGTAGTAGGTTGGACGCCTTTAATAAGGTCTGTGGTTAACACAAGCTGTGTTGCAGGGAAAAGGTATTTCTGTTAGCTGAACAGGATGTAAAGGCTGCTTCGCCAAAATCCAATGGTATTTTTCTCATTGGATTTTTTTTTTATTATTGCAAAAAATAATCTAAAACGTTTATGATACTTACACGTTTTGTTCAACACGATAATCTACACATATTAACACCACTTTATGACTTCACGTCACCACCGCTAAGCTAAAGGTGGCTAATGTTGGGCTATAAAGGAACTACAGCACGGTCACATGACTTCACGTCACCACCGCTAAGCTAAAGGTGGCTAATGTTGGGCTATAAAGGAACTACAGCACGGTCACATGACTTCACGTCACCACCGCTAAGCTAAAGGCGGCTAATGTTGGGCTATAAAGGAACTACAGCACGGTCACATGACTTCACGTCACCACCGCTAAGCTAAAGGCCGCTAACGTTGGGCTATAAAGGAACTACAGCACGGTCACATGACTTCACGTCACCACCGCTAAGCTAAAGGCGGCTAATGTTGGGCTATAAAGGAACTGCAGGTAGGTAGGTAGGTAGGTAGGTAGGTAGGTAGGTAGGTAGGTAGGTAGGTAGTAGGTAGGTAGATATTGAACGCAATGATGTAGTGTTTGTGGGTGAAGGTGTATATTATAAAAGACAACAACAAATTGCAACTAATAGGATAACAACACAGTTGGAGAAAACAAAAACCTCCCCCTTCAGGTCAAAAATAAGAAGAAATACATCAAAACAAGCATGAAGAACAATACAAAGTCTAATTAATATCCTGCTTCAAGCAACATAAATCTTTCCATCTCATCAATCATGTCTCCTCATCTGCTTTTAAAGAAGCTTCCTCACACCAACAGCATCTGCTTCAAACAGCAGGGATGCAAACAGACCCGTAAACCCTGCAGATACTCACAGGATCAAAGCAACAGTGGAGCATGCACGTCTCAAAAGATAACAGGCTGTAACCCAGAGCTGTGGTCAGAGCGAGTGTCTCATTGAAGTCCTGAAGGCAGGCGCTTTCAGACGGAGGAGAAATGAGGCTCCACTGCATCCAATCCATGATTAAAACACTTTAAAACTAAAGTATCTCCACAGGCACTCCCAATATCTGCCTTCAAGGCATCCTCCAGGGCATCAAAACACCGTCGTCATATCACATCGCCACGCTGCGTTTCTCTGATTCAAGCTGCTGGGGTTGATTCAGCAATAATGTGATGACAGACGTAGCTGACGTAGCAGACACTGATTGGCTGCCTGTCGCTCCCAGACTCTGTTTTGTGTTGTCGCTGTTGCACTGAGTCATTCTGAGGGAGAAAACACTGAGCAGGGGAGAGTTGGGTTGCACACCTGAGCTCAAACGCAGCTAAAGGCAACCCCGAGGCATCGCTCAAATTAAAATGAGCCCTCGAGCTAATCATTAATAGACTGTTCTGCTAACGAGTTACCGAGGCAAAGGATACAGCAAGTGAAATATAGAACTGGAGTAGTTTGTTTATCAGAGGAAAATTGGGTTATGTTGCTCCTTTTTAGAATGCAATGACATTTAATTATTTTAAAAATATGGATATAAATATAGGATAATAAGGTAAAGTAAGAATGTGCAAAAAATGCTAAATATAAAATAAGAATACTCATTATATTCTATGCGACACTTACCTTTTTATATTTAGATGAGCATGAGTTTAAGTATGTGCAATAAATAATAAAATAAAATCATCTACATTAATATTAGGTTAAAGTAAGAATGTGCAATAAAAGATACAATGTATTAGAAAATGTATATTAACATAAGCAACAACAAAAAAATATAGAATACAAATATTTATACAAACATAAAGTCAATTAAGAAAGTGCAAAAAAAGATCAAATAAAAGAAAACTGTAGATTAATAAATATAAACATTAAGTGGTTTATTTAAAGGTCCCATGTCATGGCCATTTCTACTGATCATAATTCCATCGTTGAGGTCTACTAGAATAGATTTACATTGTTCAATGTTCCAAACTCACATTGGTTTCTCAAACAGCATCTTGTAAATACGTGTATTCACTCTCTGTCCTAAACAGCTTGTTGGAGCTCCTGCCCCCCCCCCCCCCGTGATCCCAGTGTGCTCTGATTGGTCGGGACGTTGCGAGGCTCGCTGCTC